>AP025070.1:31676847-31709651 GCA_036186865.1 Eustoma russellianum
CCAATAAACTTTTGAGTAAAGTTTTGATTTTTAGAAGCCTAAAACAACTTATTATAAAGACAATAGCATAATATGCATAAATTATTTGTAAGAATATTTACCTGAAAATTTGGCTTTGCGACAATATCTATGGTGTCCATAAGCTGGTTGTCACGTAGGATCTGCTCGAATTGCAGCTTGGAGTCACATAGATCGATAAAGAATCAAACATATATCTTTTATAATGTCAAGCATATGTCGCCATATATTTTGAAACAATCATCTCCAATTATGTTCACTCTCCTCGTCAACAATATCATAAGCTATTTGAAATATATGATCATCGGCATGAACCGCAACAATAATCAATATTTTTTTGCTAAAATTGGCATACAAATTCTTATCGCGTATTGATATTATCGGATGACAATGTTTGAACTCTAAAATTGATGGTCTGAATGCCCAAAAAACTGATCCAAAACACCTTTTGATCGACAGTGCTCAACTCTAGATCATGCCTTCACTAGGCTATGGTTCCTTCATTCGATGCCTTTATTCTAGCCATGCAGTAAGGAAACTTACAGAAATATTTAAGTTAATCATCATACACCATTCCAATTGCAAATTATTTTCCAGCCATGCTTTTTTATATTTGATGTCCTTATTCAATCTTACTTTTATGGATTTGGGGACATCTTGCGTTTTAAGCCTATATTTGGCTAATGTGTTCTCTAATCATCCTCCTGACCATTCTTGAATTCACATTTCTATGATCCGATATGATATTCACATTTTTCCTAAACTTGCTCTAAGGCGCCATTGACATTTTTTTCTTTAAATTTGTGCACTTAGTGTACAAATTTTCTTTCGCACTTGCCATAACTTTGAAAAACATGTTACATTGGTTTTGAAGAAAATCGTCTATTCTATGTGACGAGTTTTACTTTCCTTCCAAGATGATGCCTAAGCCTGCCTCTACCACGAATGTTCGTGTCTTCTGATCGTCCGTAATCTTCAAAAAATAGAATGTTTTTGTCAAATGTATCACTGGCCGAGGCACCTTTTTTCATTCCTCCTCCTCAAGCTCCTCCAAGTAATCTTCTTCATCGTCCTCGTCGTCGTTCTCGAATTCATCATCATCATCGCCATTTTCCCTATCTTCTCTATTAGTTTCATCTTTTGCACGTGCATGTGATGAGCAATTTCTAACAAAATTACATGTAGATCTATCAACAATATCTTTATTCACAGTATCACCAACAAGATTTACGACAGTTGATGAAACGTCATGCACTGTCACATATGTCTCCACAGCTGGAAGGTTTGGATAACAAATTGGTATTTCTAGAGCTGGTTCCGAGTCTTCCCCTTCAGAAATGCTAACCAAATTGTAAATGTAATCAGACACATTAGACTCGAGGGGGTAGCGACATGTCTCATTAATTTCTTCAACATCTACATCTAACTCCAATTTTAATTTAACTCGTCCTTTAAATTCTCTATATACGATATCACTTGACGCACTCATCATTTTGGTGGGAACACGATCATATACGATTCCATTGTGTGAATTTACCGTTTCACCTGTGTAATACAAAGCAATTTGGATTTTTGAAGTCATTTTCACCACGTGGAGATTGTAAAAAGATTTTGAATATAGTTCATTTATTACAATAGCATTGCATTTAGAGCATGATTAACGTATAATTGTAAATGCCGGGCGTTTATCGCCTTGAACGCAACAACCACTCACATCCTAGTTTTTGGGCGCTACTCCGAGTCGCCTCTTAGCTTCTTGGATGCAACTCACAAATGTGTCCTAGGATGGTGGGTTTCTCACTCCAATACCACCTATTGCGTTGTCCAATACCACTTGGCTTCAGACACTACTAACAATAGTCTATGGTGCAATCCTGGAACATGTTTGATAATAGCGTCCCATGCATGTGTGTGTATATATATGTATGTATGTATACGCATATACACATACAACGGTTTTCTGATATATTGGGTTTTAGCTTTGATCCAAACTATAAAGGTCATAAGAGCACTCGATTAGTAGGTGAACTATACAGGTTGGTTAAGTTTTAAAACACTATAAAATTCAACTTACTTATTTAGCTAATTAACTTTAAAAAATTACTGAATTTAAACATTAATCATATACAAACTTTGACAAAATCAATTTCAAATTTAACCAAAATCAAATCATCTTCGAATTCGAATCTGAACCAGTATAAACCGCGCTAGCAGGGGAACTCGAATCTAATGATACTAGTAAGACCTATTTGGCCCATTTACAACCTAAACGCTAGGTTACTGATTTCTGAAACATCATCTTATGATACCACTTATCTTGGAAATGTAAACCCACAGCTCAATGCGGACTAAAACAACCAAACACCGTTTTTCCTTTGTAAAACTAGGAACACCTTGCATAAGTCCTCATCCAATCTAAGAGGCCGCTGGGTTCCTAATTTACATCCTCCACAATGCTTATTGAGAATGAGACTGTAGGATCCTCAGAGCAGGGAATGACCTTTTAGCTCCAAAAAAACTCAGCCACATACATACACAACACTCTGACATCCATATTCTCTTCCCCCATCCCACCTCCCCTCCCCTCCCCCGTGGAAAAATATAGCCCCTTATGTATCTGGCAGTCATCGTTTCTAGTTACGATATAAAACAGGCTGTAAGCTTGCAACAAACATAGATCAAATGAGGAAGGAACTCCATTGTCTACAAAATATATGCATGTATATACTTCTATCTGATACATACAAGATCTTCTCCCAAGAAGCTCATCAAAAGACTAGAAAGATGAAGATCTGGGCCCAAAAAAGGATTATCAAGGATACAACACCCTCTGGGGTACATACTTATGCCAACTAATGTGCTCAAAGCTACCACTGCAAGTCATTGTCCATGAAACAAGAGAATGTGGGACTTCAAAAAACATCTCAAGGCACCAATAACTTACAAGCGGCAAGTCCTAAAAACCTCACCACGCATCACATCGATGGGAGTGTGGTCGTGAGTGTACCGCTCAGGACCTAAATACAATCCCGTCTTTTCCAGCAGCGCAAGGCCTTCATCCCTCCCAAATCTCAAAGCGTAGAGTCTGAGGTACTCCAAGTCCTGCAACACCAATCAGATTGTAAAACGAAATGTTGAGCAGAACTAAGATCATGGATGTACAGAAATATTAAGAATGCGCGCCCGTTCCTTGGCAACCCAATTTTGCTTTAGGGGAAGCTTATTGAAACTTAGCCAAACTTCAGAAAATTCAATCTCTTCAAAAGATCAAATCCCAAGATAAAAGCCAATAAAAACAAAAAGACAACGGAACTTACCTGCAATCCACTCAAGAGTCTCTCTAGTCTAAGTGAAGCAACTGGCTGTTGGGAAGAGAACACCTGGCCAGGGTAAAACAAAACCCCATCACCTGGGGGGAGTCCACGCCTGAATCTTATCTGCACGAGAAATCAATGGTCATTTAAATGAGTACTGTCCGTATAGCAGAGCTGAGATTAGAACATTATAATAGATACCTCAGCACTAGGGACATTTGCCTTCTCATAGCAGTTGGCACCCCAATATAGAAATCCTGTTGCCCCTTCTTTCCACACACGCCACATTACAGCACGATGCTGTGTGCCACGCATGCCCAGATGCCAGTTCGGATGAGGGTCAGATGGTCCCATGCACACATACGTCCACCATTCCTGCATAGTTTTCGAGTATTAACCAGCAGTTTTACGTGATATCATTAAACAAAAAGGAGAACAAGACATTTGTTCTAGTGATAGCATCAAAAGAATAAATAGCATACAGAAAAGGGGATGGGACCGCCGAGAAAACATTTAGGGAACAGTTTTAGAGCATATCAGGACTTTCTCATCAAAGCTAGTACAGATAAAGGATAACCATTTTTTAGTCATTAGAACACTCAAGAACATTGCTGTAGCAGTATATCAAATCAAGATGGCCACTGGTTGCAAAAAATTTAGGAATAAAACCAGATTACAACCGCACTGGTTTCCTGTACTGTTCCTAAAATTTAAGGACACTGGAGACCTTTTTTTGGCCACTGGAGGATAGAACAGAGCCGTGTCATCAGGCTCAAGCCGAATCTAAAAAAGGTGGAAACCACGTTCAGTCTTCTCTAAATTGAAATAGTGCTTATAGTTTGTGAAATGATTCCACAAGAGTTCCATGAACTGGGCGTAAATAGAATATAGAAAGTTGAAGAAATATTATTCATTTACAAAGATTCAAATGTACAAGAGTAGAACCCTATAGAGGGGCTGAGGATAGAGAGACAGCAAGCGGCAGAATCTGCCAAGGTAGCTGCCAACGGCAAATTTCCTATTCTAACATCTAAACAACATCAGTCACTTGGCAAGTGAAATTGTTGGTGTGTATAGAACTTATACAAGAGTATTTTATTATGTGTGTATGCATAGTGTTTATCTACTGTATGTATGCATATGTGTACAATACGTGTGTATTGACATGTATTTTTCATGGTATATTTCTACATTCTCCTTAAAACTTAGTGTATACGTTTATACAACCTAACTTAACTACTAAATTCTGAAAAACCCATGTTGAAACTAGTTTTGTCAGTATATTTGCTGGTTGATCTTCTGAAGAGACATGTTCCATATTGATAGTCTCTGCTTCAATCTTCTCACGTATGAAATGTCTATTAAGCTCACTGTGTTTTGATTTATCACGTGGAACTAAGTTTCCGCCATACTTAATGCTTTTGGAAGGAAAACTGGTTGTCTAATCTCTTTTAGAACTCTTTTTTCGCCAAAGTCATAATTTGAAGTAAGAAAATACGGCCTTGTTGTGAGCTTTTGATACCATATAAAAAGTTGAAGAAATATTATTTACTCACTTAGATTCAAATGCACAAGAGTAAAATCCAATATAAAGGCTAAGGAGAGAGACAGCAAGAGGGAAAATACGCCAACGGTAACCGGCAACGGCTAGTTTCCTATTCGAATGGCTAAGCATCAGTCACTTGGTAGGTGACCTGTTGGTGTATATAAGACTTGTATAGAAGTATTTTACTATCTGTGTGTATGTATAATGTCTATCTACTGTATGTATGTGTATAGTGTGTAGGTATACGTGTACAGTACATGTATATGTATGTATATGTGTATTTACAGTATATGTCTACAGCGTATGTGTACAGTATATGGGTATTTACATGTATTTTTCATGGTATATTTCTTCATAGAACATCACTGGCTTAAGCAAGAATATCATTATAAGATATCCTACATATAACGCTAGTTCTAAACGCTGAAAAAGACGATCCTAAATGGTAATAGAAAATGCTGCAACAAGAAAACTGAAAACTGGAATGTTAATAAAGTACATCGAGACGGATTTAAATATCTTGCCACAAGCTGCAATAACAATACCTCACCACTTTCATGTATAAAGCTAGTTATACATAGAACATCACTGGCTTAAGCAAGAATATCATTACATCCTACATATAACGCTAGTTCTAAACGCTGAAAAAGACAATCCTAAATGGTAATATAAAATGCTGCAGCAAGAAAACTAAAACTGGAATGTTAATAAAGTACATCGAGACGGATTTAAATATTTTTCTGACAAGCTGCAATAACAATACCTCACCACTTTCAGGTTGTATTTCCGAAACAATATCCTTTACCAAATCCTCACGGTTACCAATCACCCATTCACTGCAAAAGAGCATACCTTAATAGGTAAACATATGCAGCCGCAGCTTATAGCAATTGTCTTAAACTGCTCAACATGTCTAACATCATCAGAAGCACCAAAGCCAACATGGAATATCAAACTAAAGAGGAACTCTCGATTACCTCGTACAGTAAATCTGAGTATGAGGACGAAGAAACTCAGGAACTTTCACAAAAGCCTCGAAGTTATTAGAAGCAAGGGGTGCATCACTTGGTCCTGTAACAATGTCCAGAGGCATAGATACCAAAGGTGAGGCATGTCAACAAGTAAAACATCCAAAATCTTGGAGCAACGCAAAAGACTCATCCAACCAATAAAAGATGTAGTGATAGCATTGGTCCTCCAAATTTTATTAGAGGCGATGAACATTACCCCAAATGGTTAAGGTGTCTATGAAGGACTTATCCTGGTTTTTCTCCAGCAATGACAATCATACTAACAAAAATGACAGTGATGATAACAGAAGCAAATTTGGTTAAACTGAAAAGATGAGCAATACACAAAATAAAAGATCAAATTCTCACCACAATAATAAGTGGTTAGAACGCGGGCATCCGGTGCATAGGCATGAATCTCGCTGGCCATGTTGCGGATTGCATCGAAATGTTCTACGTTCAGCGGCTGTGGAAATTCATTAAAACCAAGTCAACATATGCAAAAGAATATGGTAAATGCTTACAACCTTCCTCTCCCCTCATGGAGGCCAAACTCTACATGAATATAATGGACTTCTATTATTAGTATATAAAGGAAAATTCTCTCAATACTCAATGGCAACTATGCAGGCATAAGTTTTTATATTCATTCTTCCCTGAATTGCTGAAAGTGAAAAGAAAGTTATCAAAGGCCAAGGCTAAAAACTATCATCAAGTGGGGACAAAAGATTTAGCATCAGGTCATTATCAAGAATTTTTCAGGAGTAAACATAAAAGAAAAATAAGAGGAAATTGTTTAAGAGGAATCTAGACTAACCTCATCCCAGAGGTAAAAGTACGCTTTTTTCCAATGATTCTTTGTTCTTAAGATTTCGACTTCTCTCTGCAAGTAGTCTTCTTTCGTTGTATCACCACTACTAGCGATCAAAAGGTCAAAAAAAAAAAAGGAATGCTCATCAGTATATATCTTTTTGAGCGATTTGACCGATTACACAAAAAAAACTCTACACAATTGAAAGGCATACCACGAAACTACTGGAGAATATGGCACAGCATATGCTGCAAGCCGAGGATCAGAAAAATACTCGTCCGCTTTTGGATGATCAGCTGCATGATGAATTAGTTTGCAGAAAGAATTTGATATCAATTTAACGTATTCAGCAACAAATTGAAAGACAATTCAGTCCACCGGTTCTCGTTGCTCAGGGTTAACCCGCTCAAATATACAAAACTGCGCAAGCTGCACATATGTCTATAAACAGTAAAAGCATTGAGCTGCTAAATACCTGGCCATGGGCAGGTGTATGTCAATACCCGCATGCCATCGCCCCATCTGCAGAAGTAGGGACTGATTCGATATTGAAGCAACCACTTATAATGTTGATCCAATGCCTCATACCACTCATGGGTACCATGATCAACACCAAAACGATCTTCAATCACGGTATCAGATATCTAAGTTTTTAGTTAAGAAAGCGCTTACATAATTTTTCCCACTGTAATAGTTTCCATAACGTAAATAACCACTCCCTCCAGCCAACTTTACCAACATCCTTTCATGTTTTCCATTTGACAAAAGTCATCTACTGTGATGCTATTTTTCAAGAATCTTTAAAATAACTTGGTTAAAGAGGAAGTCTACCTTGGAGACCACAGGTATTAGGCCAGTGCAATGCTGTAAAGGTTCATGCATGATCCATTTACACACCAGAGTCCTTTTGCACTTCGGATTTACCAAGCCATATGAATATTCACATTTTTATTTTCTATCTTATTAATTTTTTTCAGTAAAACACAGCCGATATGTCTACTTCACATGGAGGGAACCAAAGTACCTTCTGTGATAGTCTTACCAAATTGAACTCCAACTTCCATCAGAAATAAAATATGAAGGATACACCAATAACAGCAGGAAGGGAAGGAGTTTCTGGAATAACGAAGTCCCAAACTGTCAAGCTTATCTTCAACCTTAGAGAGAGGTTTGAAATAGCATCTTCTTCCATCAAATCTACAGGACAATTATCTGAAAAGCAATCAGCAAATCCTGGGGACTGCAAAAGTGTCCTCAAAGATGAGGTTGCAGACTTCACCCTTTCTACCTAGAATGATAGAATAAAAAGAATTGTACGTGAATATTAGAATGCTCATCCTTCACATTCCAAAATGCACAAGAAAAATCAAAGTTAATTTCTTCTAAGACAAAGTAAAAGAAGGGGTTCATTAAGCTCAATGAAGATGTATTCTTAATTCCTGCAGTACAATAGTGTGCATTGTCGAAGTTCAAGCAAGAGATTTGATCCAATAAAGCATTAAAACGTTAAAACTACAGACCATTTCCTCCACTGGTTTTGAGTCAATGGTCTCAATATCTTCAAGACAAGTCCTAAGTACACGGTACAGTTGTTGCTTCTCAGCCTTTCCAAGACAATTTGTTGCAGATCTGTAACAAGTAAGAATGGGTAATATATTACAGACCAATATGCATGAAGAAAAAAAAATATAAAATGAAGAAGCCTTTTTTCACTACAACTTAATCCAGAGCCAAAGAAAAACAGTAAAGTGCAATAACCACTATAGAAAACAACTGAAGCAAAGAGGATAGACAATCACTCTGCTTCAGTTCTAGTAGCAGTAAGTATCAGCTCCCCTTCATAATGACCCGGGGGCTGTGCATGTGGAACATCTATAGAAACCCAAATCACCGTTGTTTCCCTGTGAAGTAAAAGGTCTAAGTCAAAATTTTCATTAATATAACCTCAATAAATTATACATCCAGAGTCAAAATTCCTTTGGAGAAAGAGTGGGAGTACCCAGGAAACAAACTTAGTACAGAAATCGGCATATCAAGTGGTGCAAGAGCGTCTGGAACACCTAAGATGGGGACTACTCGGCGTAATGTCAACGACTGACCAACTATCAACCTGCAGATGGAGCACACTGTTAAGAAATTTACTTTTGAGCAGTAAAAGTAAGATCAGCAAAAGCAGCAGGCCCAGGAAAGAAACCTATCTCCTGAAGTAGAGCACAGGTCAGTACATTGAATCTGCATTGCCCCTGCAACATTGGATCCACTCCAAGAAACTTTTGGACGCAAGGCAACTTGAATACTCTCCCTCTCATTTCTTGCTGCTAAAAGAGATATCTTCAAGAAAAAACAAATTGCTGAATGATAAGGATGCTTTGACATCGGCGAAAAGAAAATATCAACATAATGCATGAAGGAATGGGTCTGACGGTTATAAGAATGACTCATGCAGTGAATGAGATACTGACTATGTTCGTTTCAGTCATCCATCTATACCTTCACCAAGTCAACAGCTCTTAAAAGTATTATTATGTATTAAAAACCACATTTATCTACAACTTAATCAAGATCAACGAAACATCCAGCAATCCCACTTACAGGTTCTAATGGTCTAGGCAAATCCTGAGGCCCCACATTAGCAGAGCTGGGCATACACCAAACATGTACTAAATCTGAAGCCGGGACTTTCGTGGGATCAACAGGCCCTTTAAATCTAGAAGAATCCTGTACACCGTTGTGACCCCAACCATATGCTGTCCCTCCACCAGCAACGCCTTCAACTGGTGGCACCATCATCTCCTGATGATTCTCTGCAGAAACAAATGTCGAATACAGATGGAATAAAGAATGAAAATGGAACAAGGATACGCCATATCTTCAATAATATAGTCCGTCAAGAAAAATTTTAATTCTTACCTAAATCTTCAGTAACAAAATGATTCAATAATCCTTGCGTAAATCTTCAATAACATAATCCGTTAACAAAAATTGTAAACACGAGAAACTCTGCTCCACGTTTAAGCTACTAGAGCCATTCTAAGCAGTGACTCCCCTTGCATTTTATTTTGTAACAAGATCAGGTAGGTCATTATGATAAATTCTCCCAAGGCCTCCAAGCTATATTGTTGTTGTTGTTGAAAAGAATGAGAAATATGCTATCAGATCATTTTCAACCTCTTTTTACCTCAAATCTACCACAAGAGAAGCATATAACAATTACACTACACCCGGCTACGGCATTTTGGCTAAAACTACCATGTGAACTCAAATACATATCACGATACCAGCCATCAATCAGCACAAACTAAGCTATTTTTCTTGTTGATAAAGGTAACAGATAAGGGAAAAAAAAACCGAAACACAACAAAGCAATCCTGAAGAATCAAATGTTTCCATATTCTAACTAATGCATTTATCAAAAATTGAAAAGTTTAGAAAAACTTGGAACTTCAGAAGAAATGGAAACCATAAAGAAGAAAATTGCAAAAAGTTCCTCAGCAAGATGATAGCCATAGAAAAGAATAGTTCTGGAACTTACCGGAGTTCTCCATATTAAAATTCAGTAGCTCGTCGGCAACAGCGTAAGTATTGCTGAATAATTCCTCCGATATCTTACTCAGAGGCCAGTTTTGCTTAATAAGTTCGACGATTTCTGACTCAGAGCATCACGTCGATCGCCGGCGGGTTTCCTCCAGTTTCTGTTCCAGTAATTTATGTCCACCTCGTGCAAATGAGACAGCACATCGTGAACTTAAGATATATGTAAAAATTAATAAGATAGATTTTATATTATACTTTTATTTATATAAATAATAAATTAAACATGATGATTGACAAATATTAGAATCACAATAAAGTTTTTATATGAAAATAAAAATTATTCAATAAGGAATATATAGGCTTTATATACGCATTCCAACTAGGGGTGTACATGCTTTTTAAAAACCGGCCTAACAGCACCAAACCGGCCAAACCAAACCGTAAAAAACCGGACCACGGTTTTATGGTCGGTTTAATAAATGCTAAAAACCGGACTGTTTCATTTGGTCCGGTTTCCAGTTTTAAGAATTTCAAACCGTATAAACCGGACCATACCGGTTATATATATACATAAATTTGATTATACATTATACATTTAATTATATTTTATACATTATAGTAGTATTTTAGTTATTTGTTTAAATTGTTTGTGAGTTTGTTTTTTATTCGATGTTTATAACTTGGGGAGGAAAAACTCAATTGATTAATCATTTTTTGGTGAACAAAGGTTGGTACCTAGTGGATTTGTCTGGTTATACCAAAGAAAATATTAGTTTTTTTCTTTGATTTATTTATCCTCGTTTAATTACTTCTTTGATTTTTAGTAATTCTTAGTGTATAATTATTTCCACACATTGTTTATCATCCCGTAAAAGTGTGAAAGAATTGAAATTTCGTTACTTGGATGATTATTCTGTATGCAAATAATGTGATTATATGATTAAGTATTAAGGATACTTGGATGATTTTTCGATTAAACTACTCTATCACCTTAATCCATCCTTTTGTTGAGGGTCATGTACTTTTTGTAATTTATTATAGTATGAGTTTCTTGCCAAGACATGATAAATTAAGGTATAATAATATTCTATGATAAATTAAGGTATAGTAGTATTCTACTAAGGGAGTATAGTTTCATTTTTAGTTTGAAAAAAATCCTATCAGGAAGAAAACTTGTCCTCAATTTTGATTATGAATTTTGACTTTTTTAATCAACGTTATCAATGCTTCAGGTGAATAAAACCGAAAAAACCGAAACCAAACCGGACTAGACCGGACCGGTCAAACGGTTTGTTGACTTGTTTGGTCCGGTTTTTGGTTTTCTATTTTCCAAACCGTAACAAACGGTTTGGTTCGTAAGATTCTCAAAAACCGGCCGAACCGGACCATGTACACCCCTAATTCCAACACAAAAAAAATCTTTTTAATTATGTTCGAAATACGTTTGGAATCTCTTTGAGTTTGACTGGAGTTTAAAAATGTTCAGTTCAAAATCAAAAGCATACGCCAAGATAGTATTCGAGTTTGTATTTAAATTTTTTCTAAAAAAAATACTTGACTCAATATGTCGATTTTCATATTAACAAATTCTTTACACCGTTATGATTGAACACGAGTTTAGATATGTCTTTTATAACATGGCATTTTTGTAAATTAGCTATAACACTTTTCATAACGGACGAACGGTAATACACGACATACCGAATGATTCCCTATATAGTAACATGTATAGTATGAATCCAAGTGTTCACATCATATGTACATGGATCTAACGGTGACGCGTTATGGCGGAGATCCTGTGTCCCGCACAAGGTGTTACACTCGGCCATAACGTAAACATATGCCCCTCACACCTGCCACTTTGGTCCCGATGTCAGGCCGATGCACCAATAACATATCGTAAAATCATAACACATAACATATATAAGTCGTTGGAATCATTCGTCTCGTGGTAAGGTTTGTTACGCGTGAAATCTTTAAAATGTGTCGTGCAATAAAAACATTTTGTTTCAAAATTTTGATTTGTTTATGTATGTGTGTAGGCTCGGTTTTGACTCATTTGATCTTCTAAAAATTTCAGCACCTTATATCCATCACTTGGCTAATGATACATGTCATAAACTTAATCAAAATACCAATTATGCCCTTTTTATTGCTTTAGGTTTAGGACATCAAAAACAGCCCACTTTTGGGCTTTGTCAACTATTACATTTCCTTAATCTACATATTTGACACATCATCCACTTAACAAATCAAATAATGTATCAAAACAACTTTATTGGTACATACATATATCCTCTTGGCCGCAATATACAATGGCCATTCAACACATGATTCTTCATTTTAACCATCATTCTATACATGTATAGTGGTAGTACCACTTAACACTCAACCTAACACGATCTTAAACATGCATACTTGTTGTAATGACATATGACATACAACATGATCATGTATTAAACTTTTGGTTCCATCACATTTAGACACGTGCATGTTAGTTTCCATCATAAGTATGAATTTAAGAGTCATGATCATGATGATGATCATGATGAAAATTACATGCAAATACATAGGATGATGAAAACCATGAAAAAACACATCCTTGAGCCATGATCATCAAGATTACACTTCATCATGAAGGTGATGGATCAAGGCCAAGGGTGGCGGCCAAAAAAGCCCCATCCATGTATGTATATGCATAAAAATAGCATGATGATCATCACGAAACAATCTTTTATGGTCAAGCATTATAGCACAAATTATGATGCCTCACAATCATACTAAATCAAGACCATCAACATGCACGAACATCAAAAATCATCAAAAAACACATAAGTGATGATCATCATGAAAACACATAAAAATATGCTTTTAAAGAATAGTTCTTAGTACACTTTTTCAAGAAATGAGACCTACATCCTACACTTTTCATGGAATAAGACACGCATGTATACTCTTTCACTTCATGTGACATGCATCTACATATGAGACCTATACTTATCTTAAACTTCACATGCAAGACACTTTTTCATATCATCATAGTCATATGTGTTCACATAATCAAGAATCACATAGAAGTCATCATATAATTGGTATGCAAACATACTTTAAACATATTCATAGTAGAAAAAATCACTTGAACATATTGCATGTGTGGATCCATGTTTGTAGATGAACATAGATGTTTATTTTTCAACATGTATGAAGAAACCAAATAGAATACTTGCCTTATCTTTGTACTTAGATCTTAAAATGAAAGGATTCCTTCTTCTTCGCTCTTGAAGAGGTACACGGCCTAAGTGGCTAAACATGGAGAAGAATTGGTCATTTTTGAAAGATAAACACTTCGACTTCGAATTTCTATCATCAATCTTAATACAAATCTTACTTTTAAATGTTTGTATGACTACTCTCTTTCTTCAACTTAGGAAATTCCTCATTCCTTCTTTCTTTGTTAGTGCTATGGCAATTAAGATGGAACAACCAACTTTCTTTCATCGGTATAAGTTACTTTATTATTAGTAATTCGACAATTGAGATGCAACTAGTCATTTTTCTCTTACACACAACATGTCTTTGTTAGTCATCATATATATGTCACATTTGTCAATATCTTCACACTCAAATGTTACATGATAAGCCAACAATATTCATATGTTAGTCAACAAACATTCAACGGCAAATCCAGGTTTGGGACGATCAACTCCTGCAGCTCGGCAGAAATGCACCTTTGCTCGGTCATACTACACTTCAGCTCAGCAAGATATTGCTTTACCAAAGCATCCACTTCTTATTGGAAACAACAAGCAATACACCAAGGGTTTCCCCTCGGCCCTAGGCTCCAGCCTCGGCTTCTACCTAAAAGAGGCGTATTCTAAAACACTTCAGCCAGATCAGAGCAGGACTCCAGATCCGTCTTTGCACCTCGCCAAACCTTTGCCAGGGGTCAAGCACAACTTAGCTTTATTAAGTGTGGAACCACCTGGCAGATGTACAGTATAAAGGAGGGGTACACATCAGACTTTTCAACCTACACAAGCTAAGGTCCCATCAGCAGACCTACTGGCCCCACCAGTAGGCCTAATGGTCCCATCAGCAGACCTATAATGTCATAGTCTTACTGCCCAAGCAAGGGTCCCATCCACCGTCAGAGGCAAGGGACGGAAAGAAAGCAACAAAAGCAAGACAACGGACACAAGGAAGGAAATTCGAAACATTTTCTCCTCTCCAAGAGCTAATTCACAGAAATCTCTCTACTAAAAAATTGTGAGATCTTCTTAACTCTTCAAACATAAACATATCTCAGAGAGAACGGCCCAAACTGACTTGAGCATCGAATGGTTTTACCCGAAGTCACACTCCCAGAACCTCTGATCTTTGCTTCCCTATGCAGGTCATCAATGAAGTTATTCAAATTATCAAATTCAAACAAGCTTAACGACATTATTTTGGATCATCTCTGATCTTTGGTGAAGATCCGGCTTCATCATTACATGTGTTTTCTATGAAGGATTTTTGTTTAGTTGACATCTTCAATATATTTACGTTCTTTTTGATTTCGGAATATGATAGAATAATGCAAAATGACCCACTAAATTGGTTGCTCTTCTTATATTGTGAAGTAACAGTTGATCGGCACAGTTTAACTCAATTTTCATTATGGGTCATCGAAAACAAGCTATGTGTGCTTTTAACACATAGATAGGTTGCATACATCCGATCTCTCATATCATAGAATAGACGGGAGCCTCTAAGACAATAAGTTAATGTTGTTTAGGAAAAAAATTTACTAGAAGATCTCGTTACATGAGGAGTCCTCTAGTCTTATGTAAAGAAGAATTGCAAGCTTGAACATGTGGTTATTGGGATGAGATTCTTAATTTTTTTTTTCAATTTAGAACATTTTTCCCAAACAATAATACCATATAACTAATGCATACTTGGCTGTATACTTGTGTAGGGCTCATGTGCATGCATTGTCGTTAGGTATTTTTCTTAAACAAAAATATCATATAACTATGCGCAGTAGAAAAATCAAATCTTTGGGATCAGTATCTGGGTGGGGTCGTATAAATTATAAATATATTCTAAAGCAGAATTAGAATTTACCAACCAGAGGGATAGGATCACCTCACTGCAAATGGGGTGCGGTGACGCATGACCGCGCGACACGTGGCAGCAAAGGGGATGGTGAGGCTAGATGAGGGTCACCCTCATCTAGGCTCACCACCCCCTTGCTGCCACGTGTCGCGTGATCACAAAGGAGGTGAGGAAAGTTGGGGTGAGGAGATCTAAACCACATGATGTTTTTTATTCACCAAAGATTTCAAATGCGATCTCTCTAGATGTATTCGCACACACAAACTGTTAGACTCACCACTCCCTTGCTGTCACATGCCGCGTGGTCACAAAAGGAGTGAGGAAAGTTGGGGTGGTGAGATCTCAACCCCAACCACATGATGTTTTTTATTCACCAAAGATTTCAAATGCGATCTTTCTAGATGTATTCGCGCACACAAACTGTTGAGATGAGAATCAAAACATCAATGCGGAAAAGTGATAGCCTTCATCACCGGTTTCTATTGAATTTATTTCACTTTGGGCTTGCTCTCGGAAGAAAAGAGGAACCTCACTTGGTAGTCAAAAGTTTGTTCTGTTACTCAATTAAATGTTGATGAAACTTACTTCAGCAATTATTTTTGATAAATGACACAGTTAACAGCCTGGTTACACGAGCGACTCAGCTCCCATGGTAGATGTACGCCTTTTATGATAGAATCTATCATCAAGTGCGTATTAGAAAAAAAAAAGTTTTGGAACGTGACCGACTTAGCTATTTTAGTAGGCATACGCCTTTTATGATAGAAAAGAAGGTATAATACTAAATGAACATATATCCACATTGATTGTAAGTAAATATTAGGGTTTTGCAGAGTGTTTCAAATATATTAATAAATGATATCGCACAATTGAAGCAGCTCTAGGTCATGATTAAAAAAAAATAAAAAAGCAGAAGTTATGAAAAGCTTTCACACAAAAGGAAAAAAAGAAACAAAGAATGCCAACCCAAGATCAGAAGAAAAATTGTACTAAGAGAGAACGGGATAAGATCACCTCACCGCAAAGGAGTGCGGTGACGCGTGAACGCACGACACGTGGCAGCAAGAGGGGGTGGTGAGGCTAGATGCGAGTGACCCTCATCTAGCCTCACCACCCTCCCTTGCTGCCACGTGTCAGACGGTCACAAAGTGGATGAAAAAAGTGGGGGTTTGGAGATTCCAACCCGAGAGAACTGGGGTGGTTTGTCCTAGGAGTCAATAGAGTCGGAAAATTATTGTTAAACTGCATAAATCCACAAGCATAGCATGTAAAGCACCTTTTTATCTGTCTACTCATCTCTTTTTATAACTAGTTATTAGTGTTAGAAACAGTTACATTTTGATGCGCATGGCTTCAAAACTAACAACAACAACAACATTATCCCATTGCCGTAGAGACTCCCGTCTATGACGAAGTATAAGGGGATCGAATATACGTAATCATACCTCTGTGTGTTATGTTTCACGATGACCCATAATAAAGATTGCGTCAAGCTGTGTCGATCAACTATGACTTCACAATATAATACGGTCAACCAATTTAGTAACTCATTTTGATTTCATCATATTCTAAAGTAAAAGAAGAGTGTGTTCTTAACTTTATTGGAAAACCAATTTAGTTAGTCATTTTGTTTTATTCCATCATATTCCAAAGTCAAAGAAGAATGTATCTTTAACTCCATTAGAAAATCAATTTAGTGAGTCATTTTTCTTTATTCTTGAAGAAAACATGCAATCATATAATGATATTTCCTTATCGAAAAATGTTTTACAAGATTGACTATATCATCTATCATTCTATTCCCTACAATTAAGCTCATCAACCTCCACAAATTAGGTACAAGATATATACCATAATTACATCATGAATGTCCTACCATATCCACCATATTCTCTACCATATCCACCATATTCTAACATATCTACCATATACAATCATATCTAATTACAATAATGACATATATTCTAATACTCCCCCTCAAGTTGGCGCATGGATATCGAGCATGCCCAACTTGCTGCAAAACGGCGAAAGAGGTCGGGTCCAAGAGGTTAGTGAACCCATCAGCTAATTGGTGTGTCCTGGGAACTTTGCATGGACAAATGAAACCGGCGGTGTAGTGATGGCGAACGAAATGACAGTCGCTCTCGATATGTTTAGTGTGCTCGTGAAAAACAGGGTTAGCCACAATGTGCAAGGCGGCTTGATTATCACAACGCAAGGGAACCAGACGCGTGGAGCAAAAACCGAGATCAGTCAAAAGCTGTCGGAGCCAAACAATCTCACTAGTAGCATGTGCCATGGCACGATACTCAGCTTCAGCAGAAGACCTAGAGACAACGGGCTGTTTCTTGGAACGCCAAGATATAAGAGCATCACCAAGAAAAACCATATAACCAGAGGTAGAACGACGCGTAATCGGACATCCAGCCCAATCAGCATCACAATAAGCATGTAGATGTAACTGAGATTGAGCAGGAAAAAATAAACCTTGGCCTGGAGCACGCTTAAGATAACGAAAGTAAATAGAACACATCATCTAAATGACATTTGCGCGGGGCATGCATAATCTGACTAAGCATGTTAACCGCAAAACAGATGTCAGGACGAGTAACAATGAGGTAGAGTAAACGACCAACAATGCGACGATAAAAAACAGGATCATCTAAAGGGGATCAGTGTCTGAAAACTGCCCTTTTTGATCCATGGGAGCAGGCGGCTGGGCGGCTCCCAAGCATGCCGCATTCTGTCAGGATGTCGAGAACGCACTTGCGCTGATTTAAGACCATGCCAGTAGACGAACGAGCAACCTCAATCCCAAGAAAATATTTAAGAGGACCCAGGTTCTTGATCTTAAACTTGTGATCAAGATAAGATTTGAGAGCCTCAATACGATAAAGATCATTACCAGCAACAATAACATCATCAACATAAATCAAAACAACAACCATGGAAGATGATGTGGTCAAAAGAAACATAGACGGATCTGCATTAGACTGAGTATAACCAAGTGCAAGTAAGGAAGACGTAAACTTGGCATACCAATTCCGTGAAGCCTGTTTCAAACCATATAGAGACTTCTGTAATTTGAAGACACAAGTCTCCCCCTTACGAGTAAAACCAGGCGGAATGCGCATATATACATCCTCAGTAAGATCACCATGTAAGAAAGCATTGTTAACATCTAGTTGGTGAATGTGCCAACCACGCGCAACAGCAATAGCCAAAAGACACCGAACTGTGACTAACTTAGCCACAGGAGCAAACGTTTCATGAAAGTCAACACCCTCAACTTGGGTATAACCACGCGCCACTAAACGAGCCTTATAACGCTCAACAGAACCATCAGGGTGATACTTGACTTTATAAATCCATTTAGAGTCAATGGTGCGTTTACCTGGAGGGAGAGAAACAACTGTCCAAGTATCATTGGCCTCCAGTGCGGCAATTTCACGCTGCATTGCTTCACGCCAATGAGCATGTTTAACTGCCTGCTTAAATGAAACTGGCTCATCGCCATCAGTGATAGCCGCAATCAAACCATAATAAGACGGCGATAACCGAGCGTATGAAAGATAACTAGATAAGGGAAATACCGTGGAGTTCGCTGTAGGAGCGGGGGAAGCCTCGGATGGCACGAGAGAAAGGGGTGAAGCAATATCAAAATCCGTAAGACGACGAGATAACTGACGGGAGCGCATGCTACGAGTTGGAGGTAGCACGGCAGGCGTTGACAAGGAAGGTGCCGACGGCGAGGGTGGTGCCGTCGGCAGAATCCCCTCGGGAGCACCCAGCAAAGCCGAAGGTGCTGCGGCTGGGGCGTGCTCGTCAGGCTCGGCTGGGGTGGCGACATCCCAGTCAGCCGAAGGGGAATGAACGGGAACAGATTCTGCGATATGAATATTGTGAGTAGACACAGAAAACGGAAAGATATCCTCATAAAATGTAACATCACGGCTAACATAGATTTGACGACTTGAAAGATCAAATATTTTGTAACCCTTTTGTGTATGAGGATACCCAAGAAATATGCGAGGCGCAGAGCGCGGAGCAAACTTGTCTCGGGTACCATGATAAATATACCCATAGCAGAGACACCCAAAGACACGAAGATGATCATAAGAAGGCACACGACCAAGTAGAAGTTCATATGGTGTCTTATTTTGAAGGGATATAGTAGGCATGCGATTAATGAGATACACAGCAGTCAAGATACATTCCCCCCAAAATGACATAGGCAAATTTTCATGGAAACGAAGAGCACGGGCAACTTCTAAAAGGTGTCGATGTTTGCATTCAACCACACCATTCTGTTGGGGTGTGTGAACGCAAGAAGTCTGCGCATCAATGCCATGTTCAGCAAAATAAGTGCGAATGTCATGACTAGTAAATTCTAACCCATTATCACTGCAAACTCTTTGTACCGGATGACCAAATTGTGTATGTGCCCAACGTAAAAAATGCAACAGAAAACGACAAGTATCAGATTTAGATTGCATCAAATACACCCAAGTACTACGACTGTAGTCATCAACAATTGTTAAAAAATAACGTGTCCCAGAAAGGCTAGGCGTTTTATATGGCCCTCAAATATCACAATGTATCAACTCAAAAACATGACTAGTAATGCTAGTGCTGACAGGAAAAGGTAAACGAGTTTGCTTGGCTCGATTACAAGCATCATAGAGAATATCTTTATTTGTAAACAAAATGGACGGAATGAAACGAAATTTAGACACAGGGAGATGACCCATGCGACCATGCCAAAGAGATGCAGAGGATTGGGTCACTGCAGGCGCTACAATGGCCGAATGATTTATGAGGGTGGTAGAGGCCATCACGCTGCTTACCCACTCCAATCAGCTTCCTCGAGGGCATCTCCTGCAGAGCACAAAAATTCGAACCAAATGTCAGTGTACAATTCGAATCCTTCACCAATTTACTGATAGAAATAAGATTAAACGCAAATTTTGGAACACCCAAGACACCATGAAGAATCAAGGTGTTTGATAATCGGACGGTCCCAACCGCGCGGACCGCTACATGCGCACCATTCGGAATTTGAACAGTTGCAGTCAACTTATCAGTAGTGATATATGTAAATATGGATAAATCATTGACAATGTGCGCATTAGCGCCACTGTCCAATATCCAACCAAACCGTGAATCAAGAGAAGAAGAGACAATACCCGTATCCTGCTTCGCTGTGGGCGGCAAAGAGGGGCCAAAATTACCACCATTCAGTTAATCAATAAATTGCGCCAACTGATGTTGTTGAGCGAGAGTGAGGCTGACGAATGTGGGTGGTGCGGCCTGAGCATCGGAGACAGCAGAGACTGCCATTCCTTTCGCCATAGTTGGAGATGATCCAGAACTTGCAGAAACCTTACTCCGATGACTACGATTCCAATCAGAAGGATAACCAATTAAATCAAACAGGTTTCACGTAGGTGACCAATTTTACCACAATACTGGCACCGTGGCCGCTCCCCCTTTCCCTTGAACTTGGACGGTCGGCCGTCCTGTGGTGCCTGCCAGGTGGCTAGGGCCGCTGCATCGAACTGTGGCACAAGACTTTGAGCCACAGTTTGTTGCTTCTCTTCCTGCGCCACAATTGCATATGCACGACCAAGAGATGGAAGAGGATCAATACTCAAAATATGAGAGCGTACCGTACCAAAAATTTCGTCCAGACCCATGAGAAAATCAAAGACCATTTCTTTCTCACGAATCTTTTCCATTGCTTTGGACATCCCACACGTGCACAACCCACAGCTGCAAACGGGAATTTCATCGAAACATTGAAGCTCTCCCCAGAGAGCCTTGAGGCGGCCATAGTACACGGACACTGTGCTCTTGTCCTGACGAAGCGAGGCTATGGCACGACGTAGTTCATACACACGAGCATCAACACCTTGTGTAAAACGTTCTTCCAAGTCAAGCCACACCTCCCGGGCGGACTCTGCATGCGCAGCAGTCCCTTGGAGCTCATTCACAAGTGCGTTAGACAACCACGCCAACACTAGCGCATTACATTGCTGCCAAACAGAATAGTTGGCAGAGGCAATATCCGGACGTTGGATAGTGCCGTCGACGAAGCCAGCTTTGTTCTTAGATCGCAAAGCATTGACAAATGACTTCTTCCAAACAAAATAGTTCTCGCCATTCTCTCCCAACGGTTGAGTAACAAAGAGGAGACCAGGATGGTCAGAGGGATTCAAATAGTATGCGGATTTGGGATCGTTGGTGGTGAGAGGTACGGTGGCAGTAGTAGCGGTGGCGCCGGACACGTTGACGACAACCATGGTTTCGCCGGAAGGACAAGGACGGCGGTGGTGGTGGTGAGAAAAGTGTTAGGTCTCTGATACCATGAAGAAAACGTGCAATCACATAATGATATTTTCTTATCGAAAAATGTTTTACAAGATTGACTATATCATCTATCATTCTATTCCCTACAATCAAGCTCATCAACCTCCACAAATTAGGTACAAGATATATACCATAATTACATCATGAATGTCCTACCATATCCACCATATTCTATATCATATCCACCATATTCTAACATATTTACCATATACAATCATATCTAATTACAATAATGACTTATATTTTAATAATTCTATTATATTCTAAAGGAAAGAAGATTCTGTCCTTATGGAAACAGTTTCAAAACTAATAAGATTAAGCTAATTCAAGAAGTCAGACACTTGATGTTAGAACGGAACCTCTACTACTTTCCATGCATCGACGGTGACAAAACCGGTAATAATAGGTTAGCTAAAGAAGTCAGACCTTTAAAGTTACCTTTTCTGCTTTCCATGTACACTAATTACAGGACGGGACTTCTATCAAGTGGTAAGATTGCTGTTTTATGACGTTGAAGTCACAGGTTCAAGTTATAGAAACAGTCTCTTGCACAAAGTGTAGGGTAATGCTACGTAAATCAGATCGCAAAGCGATCCGACCCTTCTTCAAACTCTGTGTAAACGCAAGAGCTTAGTATACCGTGAACGTCCATGTACAATAACTGATTAATTACTTGATAAATGTAAGGTTAAATCAATGTTGTAGAAACTTTGAGTTTAAGTGACGTAGATAGTACAAGTTTGCATGTTGCATTTGTTACAAAAAAACAAAGTAGGTGATGATGTTACATCAGCGGGATCTTTTAGTTGTCCCAAATTGTCTAAGTTGATATGGTAGCATATGGGGATGAGATCTCTCACCCATAATCCCTCACCATTTTCTCCACCGTATGATACGTGGCAGCAGGGGAGGGTGGTGAGACTAGATACAGGTGACTCTCATCTAGCCTCACCACCCTCCCCTGATGTCACGCGTCGTACGGTGGGAAGAGGGGGTAAGAGATTTTAGGGTAAGGGGATCCAACGCTAGCATATCAGCCTTTTACAAAACTCGCCAAAAACATAAGATATTGTACTAAAACAGAACATATTGTATCAAACATTGTAGCAACACACAATACATTAGGAAAGTAATGTACTAGGACCATGTTCTAAAATTAACTTCTCTAGTATAGTAACCTCTCAAAAACTATGAGGACAATCTACTGCGTAGCACCCAGCAAATGTGGCTTTGTACACAGAATCTGTAGAGGTTATAAGGCCGGAAATCTTAACTGGACCTTATGAGCTTGTCTTACGGCGCAATAAGGATGAAAGTCTCAGGCGTCCAAGACTCGCTATGACAGAGTTTGGACTGCTTAGACATCCACACAAGGAGCTCACTGCAAGCAGTGGAGCTCCAATACCATGCGCTTATCTGTAAATAGAGTCGAAAATCTTGGTTGAGACAAGAATTGAACTCTCGCCACTATCTCGAGCCTCCGCCACCTGAACCATTAGGCCATGTCTTGAGGACCACGGTATCGGTAACCTAATACGTTTGAACATATAATATCATTCATTTCCAGGTGGTTGTCCTATTCCCTAGACAAGTCATCTTTTACCATAAGCTCCTGCCGTAGTTAGTTGTTATAGCTAGTGAACACATCAAAAAAACAACAACATTATCTTATTATCTTAGAGACTCCTACTTATGACATGAGGGTCGGATGTATGCAACCATACCTGTGTGTTAGAAACACACAGATGTTTTTTCGATGACCCATAATGAAAATTGTGTCAAAATATGTCGATGAACTGCTACATCACAATATAAGAAGCGCAGCCAATTTAGTAAGTCATTTTGCTTTATTCCATCATATTCCAAAATCAAAAAAGAATGTGTTATTTACTCAATCGGAAATGGAAACCAGTTAGTGAACACATCAAAGGAAAAAAAAAAACTTGGGTATGCTAACAGAATATAAGATATATATGACAATCATTTGGATACATATGTTCTTATATGTCAAGCCGGCCAATATAAATGCTAAATTGTCGAACATGAACCATTTATATCTAAAATGTAACATGATTTGTTTAAAGAATTTAATTCCAATGAGCATTACACGTGAAAGAATTAAATGTAAGGCATATAATCTTTGTGGGCTCTGGGATATTTTGAAATTTGGGAAATAAGTGAGCCCTCCATGCAAGTCAAGAATGTGGGGTCAGAAAAGATTGACCACCCGGGATGAGATCACCTCACCCCAAATCCCTTCACCCCATGTGTCACCGTGCGACACGTGGCAACGGGAATGGATGATGAGGCTAGATGAGAGTGACCCGTATCTAGCCTCACCACCCACTTCTGCTGCCACATGTCACGTAATGACGCGTGGGGTGAAAGATTTGAGGTGAGAGGATCTTAACCCTGATCACCCATGTGTTGGCCCCACAATATTTGTCAAAATATGGTCCACCACAAGGTGATTTGTTCCTGAAAAGGAGACTGTCCAGCTATAAAAGGACAGCCCTGGTGTCATCATTCTTCACAATTCAGAGAAAAATTTTGTTCATAGAACAATACAACTCTATTGGCCATGTCTTTAGGAAAACCCTCGTCCATCCTCTTTTATTTCATCCCTCTTGCTCCCCTAAAGAGGAGCAGGTTGAACTCTATGGAATCTAAGCCTCACTCACCACCTTCACCTCACCTCCCGGCACAGTAGAATTCTTCCGAACAGAACAGTTCTAGAAAAAGTACAAGAATATTCACCTCTTGTCCATCGACTATGCCTTTCGGCCTGATCTTAGGCCCTGACTCACCCTCCATGAATGAACCTTGTGGAGGAACTTTAGGTTTTCGGGACATTAGATTCTCACCAATGTTCGCTAAACATTAGATTCTCACCAATGTTTGCGTTACTCAAGCAGACATTTCATATCATTCTTACCGATACTCCTTTCAACTTTGCTTCTTTTTTTTTTTTTTTTACATTTATTGAAGATGGTATTTTATCTTCTTAAGAGCTATGGCTACCACTACCCAAGCGTCTGCCACCACCACCACCACCACCTACGCCCCACTCGATGAATAATCAATTCCCTCTTCATGCCAAACCACCGTCACCTCATCATCTCATGTATTATTGTACGTTTAACAACAGATATACCCAAATCTTTCCTTTTCCTTTTACATTTTCTCATAGTGTAACTGAGTCTTCACCTTTGTTACGTTGCATGTTATACTGCAAAGCAGCATGCAAATCAATGGGTAGCTTTCACTATTTGTGACTCAACAAATGGGGTGTGGTAAGTATGCCTTTTCTGACTAGTACATAGGATTCTTCAAATTAGAGTGAAATCTTTTAATGTCAAATATAGTATAATCTTTGGCTTTTCTAGTAATGTGACGGGCCACACATAGGGACCTATGTGTCGATTCACCGCATTTTTAGAAGGTATATGGATGAAGTCAAAGACACGCTTTTATTTGACTTTGCAATGTAATAAAGCAAAATGACTCACTAAATTGGTTGAATTTCTTATATTGTGAAGTAGCAGTTGATCAATACAACACGCAATTTTCATTATGGGTCATCGGGAAACAACTTCTGTGTTTCTAACACATGGGTATGGTTGCATACATTCGACCCCCCATACCTCGCCATAGACGGTAGCCTTTAAGGCAATATGGTAATGTTGTTGTTGTGGCATAGATGGACCATGATTTTTTATAACGAAAATTCATGGTTCATCCGTAGTCTCTCTCATAATAAAACGAGTCTCACATATAGGACTTATGTCCATTGTCAATGGCACCAGAGAGATGGCTAATATTTGAGACTAGAGGATAATTTACCATTGATAGCATAATACATATTGTCAATAAGGATCACTATTTACAACCCTACTTCTAATTCTTTTGGGTGCTGCCTCTTCTTGTATAACAGGCTCTGAGGCTGGTTGGAGCTGGGGCCCGAAACCCTCCGCTGCAAACAATATTCTTGAACTTGCTTTTGTAGAAAGATAATTCAATTTCCCCCTCCCCCTCTATCCTTATATATTTATCATAGCATAACTAAGAGTCCGCTGAAACAGCCTATTGCATAAAGTGTATAGTAATATTGCGCACATCAAATCGATTTGCGATCCGACCCTTCTCTGAACCCTACACAAACGCGGACCCTAGTGTATCGAGAACGTCCTTTTATTTCTCATAGCATAACTAAGATTTTATCTTCGCTATGCTTGCCAGCGATCTCCGACAAACATGTTTACTTAGTAAGTGTTGTGCATGTTTGAGGGGAGATCGCTGGCATGCAGAGCGAGGGTAAACACTTAGTTTTGCTACGAGAAATGTATAAAAAGAGAAAAGGAAAAAAATTGTTTATTCGTAGGTTAAAGAATATTATTTTCATAAATAAATATCCACCAATCAAAATGTTGCAAAGCTAGATAAAAACTTTATCACTTCAAAGATGGGCTCGTTTTTAGGAGGATAGATTTCATCGGAAAGCGTTTAAGGATGGAGAGGGTATATGCCTTCTCGTATTAACGTAGATAAAGATTTTGTATATATATCCCCTTTCAGCTATTAGAATCTGTGGATTTTTACTTTATATTCTTTTTTGTTGTCGCTCACCCTCTCCAGACCATAACAATAGCTTTTTGCAGTTGTTTGGAGTCTGAAGATAAGGCACGACTGCGGGATTCGAACCTTGCACCTGGTTAGCAAATTTGACCCTTCGGAACCAATTGAACTATGCCATGCAGACGTCGTTGGGATATACTGAGCTTGTTGTTGTTCGCGGAATCATAAGCAAACCCTAGCGAACTTTTTCTAGCATCTTCTTTAGAAAGACATCGTGATAAGCTTGTCTTGATTCATCGAATATTTCCACAATAGAATCATGTGCCAGGATAGAGGGCAATGAGGCACACTAAACCATTAATAGAGGAGTGAAGTTTCGGTGACGCGGGGGGAGGGATACGGTACACGCGATTAATAGGAGGGGGACACGTGTCTACTGTGACAATTTTTTTTTTGCTTTTCAATTTTGCCACATGTTAGCTCTCTATTGGTGGTGTGTACCACGTCCCCTCCTTCTCCGTGTCACCGAAACCAATTTGTTAATAGAGCCCGCCAATGCCATTTTCATCGACATCACATGGAAAGGGTTGAAGCGAAAATCGAATTGGTGGACTCTGTTAATGGTTTAATGTGCCTCATTATCCTTCATCATGGCACATTATTGTAGCGTGGAAACCTGCTATGAATCTACAAAAGCCTATCACACTCTGCCTTCCTAATGAGACGCGGAAAAATGTTCGTTCGGATTTGATTATGTTTCCATGAATAATGATTATGTTGGAGAATTGAGGTTGAGCTTGGCCCATCGTTGGATATTGAAGATTGGGCCTTGGTCCGTTATGAAGTTGCAAGACTTGTGCAACGTACTATGAGCTTAATGAATCCTTAACGTGTAGTTAATGTTAGGATGTGATCTCACTCAATTATGTATTGTGTGAATGTGAAATTAATGCTCAAAGTAGATGGAAACGTTATGGATGGGTGACGTGTCACTCGTGTGGAGGAATGCCACGTTGGAAGTGTCCATGTGGCGTAAAAGCTTTTGACTGACATCGATCGATGACATCGATCGATCGATGTCACTTCGATCGATCGATGTCATCGATCGAAGTGGATCAGGAAGCTTCGATCGCTTGGTTGATCGAATGAAGTTCTCAGTCAGACATCAGTCGATCACATCGATCGATCGATGTCACTTCGATCGATCGATGTGATCGATCGAAGTCTGACAGCAGGCGCAGATTTGATTCTGTTGGCAGATTTGATTCAAAATGAATCAAACTCTATTCTCCTCCATTCAAGATAAGATGATCTGTTGTGATCTAACGGTAGTGAGGTAAAGCAGCTTGAATCTAACGGCCGAGATTTAAACTGTCTTAACCGCTTAACCGAATATGGTTTCCATCCAACGTTCCAGGTTTTAAACCTGTTAATCTATCTTCGATCTAAAGGCTGAGATTAAACCATTCTAATCTGGATAGGAGGTTTTAATCCAACGGCGTAAATTAAACTTCGGTTTTGATCCAACGGTTACGGTACCTCCTATTCCCCTATATAAAGAGGGCTAATGGCTCTTTCATAAACACACCACTTACAAGCAATCAAGCATAAGAGCATTCTGCATTCGTAGCACGTGAGTCTTGCATATCGTCCGGGAGAAGTCAGGACACTCTAGAGTTCGAAGGAGTTCAAGTTCAGCAGTGCCGCTCAACTGAACAGGTACCCGTTGTATCTTGGGAGACGATTGCTCATACCGGTTGGGCACAGTATACCGGAGCAATACGTCTTAAGGACGAAGTCCTTGACTCGCCCCGGGTTTGATTTATTTTGTTGTTTCATATGCACACAGTGTACGACTGCGTCTTGGTACAGTATTGATTGTGTCAACAATCTTAAGACGTATTTCGATTCAATTATATTCTGTACCCTTTTTGTTTATTTACGCAAAGGCAGTTTCGTACTGTTTTGCAGTCTCTTTCTACTCATTCTTAAACCTGTGATAGTTCTGATCTCTACGTTTTGATCAAACTGAACAGGAATGGAGAACGAGAGCTCAAACTCTGTTCACGGCTTCAATGGTGCTCACTTCGTGTCCGCACCAGAAGGGGCAAACAATGTTGCTGCCGGACCACAAATTAATGCGGTTCCGTTGGCACCTACTGGAGGGCCTCAAATGAATCCGGCTGTCACTGCTGCTCAGGTGGAGAAGCCGGAGAAATTTGCTGGAAGCTTCTTCAAGAGGGTGGCAGCAAAAGATGTTGTTCTACCTCACTGCGTTGGGGTGGCCAGAATGCTCAGCGAGGATCCACCTGTGGTTGAGCCTGTGGAGGATCAACAGCAGAATATGCAGAATGCCTTGGGTACTGAGGCCTGGGCATACACAAATTTTTGTTGTTTGAATTTGATTCTTGGATGCCTAGATAATTCTCTCTATGGCATATTTTGTACTTTTAAAACTGCGAAAGCATTGTGGTTGGCTTTAGACAAAAAGTACCGCACAGAAGATGCGGGTACTAAAAAGTTGATAGTTGGGAAATTTCTCGACTATAAAATGTTAGATTCCAAAACTGTAATTTCGCAGGTGGAAGAAATACAGATGTTGGTTTCTAAAATGGAAGAGGAGGGCATGACGCTCAGTGAATCTTTCCTAGTTGCGGCTGTGATTGAGAAGCTGCCTCCTTCGTGGAGGGAATTCAAGAGCTATCTCAAACACAAGCGAAAGGAGATGAAGATGGAGGATTTGATAGTCCGTCTTCGGATTGAGGAGGACAACCGTCGCTCCGAAAGGAAGCCATCCATGTCTTCTGGTCAAGCCAAAGCTCATGTTGCTGAGGCAAAGAACAAGAAGAAGCATAACACTTTCAGTGTGAACTCCAAGGGCAAGGAAATTGCAAAGAAGTTCACAGGTAAGTGTTATAACTGTGGTAAACCAGGGCATCGAAGCAGTGAGTGCAGGAAGCCCAAAAAGAATCAAAATCAAAATAAAGCGAAAGCAAATCTGGTCGATGTAATGGATGACCTGAATCTCTGTGCGGTGGTCTCAGAGTGTAATGCTGTGGGGAACGTACGCGAGTGGTGGCTTGATACTGGCGCCACTAGACATGTTTGCTCCAGCAGAGAGATGTTCACGGAGTATCAGCCCGGGGAAACAATGAACAACTTTTTATGGGAAACTCGGCCTCCTCGAAGATTGAAGGCGAGGGCAAAGTTGTTATGAAGCTCACATCAGGGAAGCATCTGAATCTGCAGAATGTGCTACACGTCCCTGATATTCGAAAGAATTTAGTATCTGGATCTCTTCTAGTCATGCATGGTTTTAGACTAGTGTTAGAATCCAATAAAGTTATTCTTTCGAAAAATGGCATGTATTTGGGGAAAGGGTATTTGTCAAATAGGATGTTTAAATTGAATGTCATCACTATTGTACCCAAAAGAGATTTTGCCCGCAGAGGCTAATAAAATTGCTTCATCTTCTGCTTACATGCTTGAATCTTCTTGTTTATGGCATTTTCGTTTGGGACATGTTAATTACAAGTCAATACAACGTATGAGTAATCTTGATTTATTGCCCAAACTGGACTTTAATAACAAAGGAAAATGTCAAATATGTGTTGAAGCGAAGATGGCAAAGGCGCCATTTCCTTCAATAGAAAGGAACACTGAACCTTTGGATTTAATTCATACCGATGTGTGTGATTTAAAGTTTGTGCAAACAAAAGGAGGTAAAAAGTATTTCGTAACTTTTATCGACGATTTGCACACGATACTGTTATGTATATTTGCTAAGTAGCAAAGACGAGGCCCTTGATGCTTTCAAGAATTATAAAATGAAGTTGAGAATCAACTTAGCAAACGAATTAAAACAATTCGTAGTGATAGAGGTGGCGAATATGATACACCGTTTAATGAGTTCTGTTCAGAAAGTGGCATTATTCATCAAACGACTGCACCATATTCACCTCAATCGAATGGTATTGCTGAACGCAAAAACCGTACTCTTAAAGAGATGATGAATGCTATGTTGATAAGTTCGGGTTTACCTCAGAACTTGTGGGGGGGAAGCAATCCTCTCAGCCAACGTCATTTTAAATAGTTCCATCTAAAAGGATGGATATGAAACCCCATTCGAGCTTTGGAAAGGCTACAAGCCTAGTTACAAATACTTGAAAGTGTGGGGGTGTCTGGCAAAGGTTGCTGTACCTAAACCAAGACAGGTTAAAATTGGGCCTAAAACAGTTGATTGCATATTCATTGGTTATGCAACGAACAGTAGTGCATATCATTTCTTGGTGCACAAGTCGGATATTCCTGACATACATGAAAACGTTGTCATGGAGTCAAGGAATGCAGTGTTCTTTGAAGATGTCTTTCCGAGAGGAAAGACAAAATTCAAGAAGTAACAAGACTTGGTAAGCGATTGCGTGAGGCGACTCCTCAAGGAGATGAGGAGCTTCGTCAAAGCAAGCGTGCCAAAATGCCAACTTCGTTTTGGACCGGATTTTCTAACCTATATGGTAGAAAATGAGCCAAGGAACTTTTCCGAGGCTATGTCAACTCCAGAGGCTTCATTCTGGAAAGAGGCAGTTGACAGTGAAATAGACTCAATTCTTCAGAACCACACTTGGGAGTTGGTTGACCTTCCACCTGGAAGTAAACCACTTGGTTGTAAGTGGGTTTTCAAGAAGAAACTGAAAGAGGATGGGTCTATTGAAAAGTATAAAGCCAGGTTGGTAGCTAAAGGCTATCGACAAAAGGAAGGCTTTGACTTTTTTGACACCTACTCACCAGTGACTAGGATCACTTCTATAAGTGTGCTAGTTGCAATTGCTGCAGTCTATAACTTGGAAATCCATCAGATGGATGTGAAGACTGCTTTTCTGAATGGTGAGTTGGATGAAGAAATCTATATGGAACAACTCGAAGGGTTTGTGGTTCCAGGACAAGAGTCTAAGGTTTGTAGACTCGTTAAGTCCTTGTACGGACTTAAACAAGCGCCTAAGCAGTGGCACTTGAAATTTGATCAAGCTATGTTAGCTAATGGTTTCAGGATCAATGAGTGTGACAAGTGTGTCTATATTAAGAGCACACAGAATGCATATGTGATAGTGTGTCTCTATGTAGACGACATGCTAATCATGGAAAGTACTCGGGACATAATCTTAAACACAAAGAAGATGTTGACGAGAAACTTCGATATGAAGGATATGGGAGTTGCCAATGTTATTCTAGGAATAAAGATTTCTAGGATGACTGAGGGACTCGTGTTGTCACAAACACACTATATTGAGTCTGTCCTAAAACGGTTCAATATGGATGATGTGAAACCGGTAAAGACCCCGCTCGACTTAAGTATACACTTAAGAAAGAATCGAGGCGAACCTGTTGCCAGTTGAAATACTCTCAGGTAATCGGGAGTCTGATGTACATAACGAATTGTACAAGACCAGACTTAGCTTGTTCAGTAAACAAGTTGAGCAGATTTACGAGTAATCCAAGTGATGATCATTGAAAAGCTCTTAACAGAGTAATGAGGTATTTAAAGTACACAATGTATTATGGATTACATTATACGAGATATCCAGCAGTATTGGAAGGATACTGCGATGCAAATTGGATATCAGATAGTAAGGACTTGAAGTCCACCAGTGGGTACTTGTTCACGGTTGGTGGTGCTGCTGTGTCGTGGAAATCCACGAAACAAACATGCATAGCTAGGTCCACTATGGAAGCTGAGTTCATAGCGTTGGACAAAGCTGGGGAAGAGGCTGAGTGGCTTCGGAATTTTCTGGAAGATATTCCGTGTTGGCCTAAGCCGATAGCTCCTATTGGCATACACTGTGATAGTCAGTCAGCTATAGGACGTGCTCAAAGCAGCATTTACAATGGTAAGTCACGACACATACGTCGGAGACATAATACCATTAAACAGTTGATCTCTAATGGCGTGATTTCCATAGATTATATAAAATCAATGGAGAATCTTGCGGATCCGCTTACAAAAGGCTTGCCTAGAGATCAGATGTCAAGATTGACAAACTGAATGGGACTGAAGCCCATAATGCATGAATCTTTATAATGGTAACCCAACCTTGTTGACTGGAGATCCCAGAATCTTGGTTCAATGGGACAACTAAGTTATGAAGGTTCAGTAAGCACTTACTCATTCCGGCTGGTAAAAGTGCTGTCTGCAGAGATTTCAGGGTAAGCCGAGGCTTTTAATGATATCCTATATCTTGATACGTCAAGTGGAGTATGGCAGAATACTCTTGATAGGAATCACCTATGTAAGTGTGAAGTGGGGCCGCTTCTATGAGAAAGTCTGGGTGGCAAGATTTCTCTAAAACACTTTCTGAAACCAGGTTGTTCATGGCCAAAACGAACACAACCATGAGAACCAAAAGGGTGTTAAAGGAAATATTGTGTGAGTACCATTGTCTTGGTTCACAACAAAGGCTGAATAGTTCAAGACATCAAGTCACTATTTAGCCGAGTGGATCCGATGGTACATCACTAAGAAAGGTTCAAAG
>AP025070.1:31709661-31753184 GCA_036186865.1 Eustoma russellianum
TGAGGCTTTTAATGATATCCTATATCTTGATACGTCAAGTGGAGTATGGCAGAATACTCTTGATAGGAATCACCTATGTAAGTGTGAAGTGGGGCCGCTTCTATGAGAAAGTCTGGGTGGCAAGATTTCTCTAAAACACTTTCTGAAACCAGGTTGTTCATGGCCAAAACGAACACAACCATGAGAACCAAAAGGGTGTTAAAGGAAATATTGTGTGAGTACCATTGTCTTGGTTCACAACAAAGGCTGAATAGTTCAAGACATCAAGTCACTATTTAGCCGAGTGGATCCGATGGTACATCACTAAGAAAGGTTCAAAGCCAGAAGATACCTCTTCTGATGCAATATTTTCTTGTCTGACTTCTCCTCAGAGTCTGCATATGCGTCTGCATTAATTTACATTCATGTGGGGATTGTTGGAGAATTAAGGTTGGGCTTGGCCCATCGTTGGATATTGAAGATTGGGCCTTGGCCCGTTATGAAGTTGCAAGACTTGTGCAACGTACTATGAGCTTAATGAATCCTTAACGTGTAGTTAATGTTAGGATGTGATCTCACTCAATTATGTATTGTGTGAATGTGAAATTAATGCTCAAAGTAGATGGAAACGTTATGGATGGGTGACGTGTCACTCGTGTGGAGGAATGCCACGTTGGAAGTGTCCATGTGGCGTAAAAGCTTTTGACTGACATCGATCGATCGATGTCACTTCGATCGATCGATGTCATCGATCGAAGTGGATCAGGAAGTTTCGATCGCTTGGTTGATCGAATGAAGTTCTCAGTCAGACATCAGTCGATCACATCGATCGATCGATGTGATCGATCGAAGTCTGACAGCAGGCGCAGATTTGATTCTGTTGGCAGATTTGATTCAAAATGAATCAAACTCTATTCTCCTCCATTCAAGATAAGATGATCTGTTGTGATCTAACGGTAGTGAGTAAAGCAGCTTGAATCTAACGGCCGAGATTTAAACTGTCTTAACCGCTTAACCGAATATGGTTTCCATCCAACGTTCCAGGTTTAAACCTGTTAATCTATCTTCGATCTAAAGGCTGAGATTAAACCATTCTAATCTGGATAGGAGGTTTTAATCCAACGGCGTAAATTAAACTTCGGTTTTGATCCAACGGTTACGGTACCTCCTATTCCCCTATATAAAGAGGGCTAATGGCTCTTTCATAAACACACCACTTACAAGCAATCAAGCATAAGAGCATTCTGCATTCGTAGCACGTGAGTCTTGCATATCGTCCGGGAGAAGTCAGGACACTCTAGAGTTCGAAGGAGTTCAAGTTCAGCAGTGCCGCTCAACTGAACAGGTACCCGTTGTATCTTGGGAGACGATTGCTCATACCGGTTGGGCACAGTATACCGGAGCAATACGTCTTAAGGACAGAGTCCTTGACTCGCTCCGGGTTTGATTTATTTTGTTGTTTCATATGTACACAGTGTACGACTGCGTCTTGGTACAGGATTGATTGTGCCAACAATTATAACATCATTTATAATGATTGTTTTTAAGCCAAATCTTTCAAGCCTAGGGACCTTGTTTTATCTCGCGTGCTGAGGTTTATTGTAGTAGTTTGAATTCTTGAAGAAGGTAAAGATAAATTTTAACGCATGATATGATCACGTACATCTAATTCTACATACTTCACCATAAACAAGATCAAATGTTGTTGTTATTGTATTCGTTGTTTACGATACAAGAGAAGAACATAATAGAAGTGAAGAAGAGAAAAATACGACAAGTGTTATTGAAACTTCTACCTAGCTTTGCAACATTTTGTGCACCTAATAGTCCATCATACACGGAAATTTCTAAGACAATAGAGTAATGTTATTGTGTCTCTTTACGATACAATAGAATAACATAATAGAACTGAAGAAGAGAAAAATATGACGAGTGTTATTGAAACTTCTACCTACCTTTGCAACATCTTCTGCATGTAAATATTATTCTTGAACCTGCTTTTGCCGCAAAGGTAATTTGATTTTTGTTTTTCTTATCCTTCTATCTTTCATATAGCATAATAAAGATTTTATCTTCGTTATGCTTACTAACGATCCCTGCAACATGCTTCCATATAAGCAGTTTGCAATAGAGGATCGCTGGTAAACACAACAAGGGTTGTAAGAACTTGTTTATGCTATGAGAACCACACAAGGAAAAAGGAAAAAAAAATCGTTTAATCATCACTCTTGTAAAAGCAAGGTAAGAATATTATGTCCATAAACAAGTACAGAAATAAACAAGATATTGCCCCGGTAGAAAATATTTGAACACTTTCATGTTTTTTTACTCTACGTTTTGCCCCCTTCTTGTATGGTCAATTACTATGCCAACATGGAATCCAAACAGATACATTTATCAACAATCAAGTTTGACTAGAGAAGCAAGACTTTCTATGTAATGTTTGCAACGCCTGCAAAATCTTTTGGACTTCTTGTCTGAAGCGGCAGTTGATCGGCATGCAAATTTCATTTTGGGTTATCGGGGAAACAACTTCCATGTGTTTTTAACACATGGGTATAATTGCGTACATCCGACCTTCTATATTCCGTCATAGAAAGGAGCTGTTAAGGCAATAAGGTAATGTTTTCGTCGTCGTCCGAAAAGATCGCCATGAACAATTTGGGTGCAAAGGAAATGGCCAGGTGAAGAGTCGGACATTATCTGGCTAAAGATGTTCTCGTATATCACGCGGTTTGTAGCAAATGGAGATATTTACACCGTCGAGATTTCCTCGGTTCGCCCACACAAGGTTGTAGAAGTTCTTGGAGCTGTGAATCAATTATGGTATAGAATAAGTTAAGTGGGACAGACTGTTGGGACACCAAGAGGTCACCATTGCAGAAGATGGGGAGTGGCAGAGATGAAGATGTTGAGTTGGATGTGTGGGCATACAAGACTAGACCGGATCAGAAACAATGTGTTTCGAGAAAGGTTAGGTGTGGATAGTATAGCAGATAAGATAAGAAAGTGAAGAATAAGATGGTTTGGACATGTCAGGCGGAGACAGACAACGGCGTTAGTCAGAGCAATTGAAAGTCTCATTGTAGAGGGGAACAGAAGTAAAGGCAGACCCAAACTGAATTGGGATGAGCAGATTAGGCACGACCTATTAGATTTGCACCTCTCTGAGGACATGGTCCAGGACGGGATTTCATGGAGACATAAGATTAAGGTTAACGAGGTATATGTCATATATAGGGACACCTTAGAGTGTATTTATTGACATAGATAGGCGTAAACCCTATCTACGCTTATTTGACTTTGCACTTGTTTGCTTATGTTTTACAGGTGTTTTGCATTACATGTACATATACACGTTACGTGTATTTTAATATCGAAGTCTCTTTTTTGTATTTTTTGAATTCTCTCACTAACACACTATCACATCATATATATATTGTTATGTCATTTATGCAGGTACATATGGAGCCGGGGGACTCACTAGAATCAGACTCTCTATCCATTGGGACAGATGTATTGTTTGCCTACCACTTACCTTCCCCAGACCCTAGCGATAACTTTTACTATCGTTGTGATGTACTGGGTACAGATGATGATGAGTGATGAAAGATTGTTATTTTTTGAACTCTTTTTGTGACCCTCCACTTTTAGTGAACAATTGATCCATGTTAGAAATGATCATATCTCTTCTTACACCAAACTTACAAACTTCATCAAACAAAGAATCACATTCATCTTCTTTATAAGCTTACATTTCTTTCTTGCAAATGCCGACAAAATTTATAGTATTTATAATTTTCTTGATCATTCCCTTGTAATTTTTTTATAGCGATGAAGTGATTTTGATTACTCAAATTATTATAACATATAGAGGGTTAAAATAGAATTATTCTGAGTAATTCAACATGGTAAAACATGCCTCTATAACTATATTTTAGTAGTGACATAATTAGATTTATATAAAGAGTTTATTGTACATGTATCCAAAGTTATCCATAAAATTTTAAGTGGCATCCGTACTTTGATGAATTTCTTTGGGTATCTATATTTGGAGAAATTAGCACATGCATAAAGACAATTTTATTTATTTTTTAAAAATTTAAGAAAAAATAATTTAAAAGAAAAAAGAAAACACACAACCCCACCACCACCACCCCCTTCAACTTCTTCTTCGATCAACTCCTCCATCACCTCAACTCCTCCTGCACCTCCACTTCAAATTCCACTAGGCAGGTGCTAATGAACCGCTCATCTAAGAACCTCACATGCTTTTGTCCCTCCCATCTCTCCATAAATTCTCCTAATTCATTACCACTTCTCCCGCCACCTTCTCTACCATTCTACTTCTTCTGCACTCCTCTACTTATAAAGTTTTTTAGATAAAAAATTACTAAGCAATGGCGTTCAAGAAGTCAAATGAGTTATCTCAACCAGCAGTTCTGAAGCAAATCTTGAGAAGATGTGCGAGTTTAGAGAAAAGGAACGGGTATGATGAAGATGGGATACCTCTTGATGTAAATGGGTATTTTGCGGTCTACGTCGGAGAAAACAGAAGTAGATATATTGTGCCCATTTCTTTTCTGAGTCAACCGGAGTTCCACTGCCTCCTCCGACAAGCGGAGGAAGAGTTCGGCTTCGGCCATGACATGGGCCTCACTCTCCCTTGCGAAGAAGTCATTTTTCGATCATTTACTTCAATGCTAGTAGCATGAGGAATATAATTTCCGTTTCGGAAGAAGGCCGTCGAGATCAACCGGGGGTTTTTAGATGGAGGTTCATTAGCACCCGTCTAGTGGAATTTGAAGTGGAGGTGCAGGAGGAGTTGAGGTGCTGGAGGAGTTGACCGAAAAAGAAGATGAAGGGGGATGGTGGTGGGCGTGGGGTGAGGGTTTTTTATTTTATTTTTGAAATTATTTTTTCTTAAACTTTTAAAAAATAAATGAAAATTGCCTTTATGACGTCGCAAGGATGCCATGTACTAATTTTCCCCAATGAGTATGGATACCCAAAGAAAATTCATTAAAATACGGATGCCACTTAAAATTTTATGGATAACTTTAGATACCAAGTACAATTAACTATTTACACAAAATACTAATAAAGTTTAGTGCTCCTCCCCTGAATAGGTGCATGTGTTGAATAAACTCAATAAATTAGATAAGATTCTTATATTGTGAAGTAACAGTTGATCGATACAGCTTGACATAATTTTCATTATGAGTCATCGGAAAACATCTGTATGTTTTTAATATATGGTATGATTGCGTACATCCGACTCTCCCATACCCTACCATAAATCGGAGTCTTTAAGGTAATGACGTAATGTTGTTATTGTTGAATAAACTCAATACAATTTCTAGCGTTTAACTTAAATTACAAATTGACTTTGCAAAGGATGTAGAGGGTTAGGAATCTCTATTAGACCTAACCACAGGTAGATTTTCTCTGTGAATGAAAAAAGAAAAAGAAAAAAGAAAAGAAAGAAGAAACAGAAACCTAGTTCCCGCCAGTTAAAGTTGGCGCGCGCCTACCCGGTCGAATCTGCATTTCTGATTATACTTTTGACTTATTTTTTTCTTACGATTCTCAAGCCTGGCATCTTACATCATTCTATCTCTTCCTTTCTATACGATGGAACTAATACAGCAGATTAGAGGTAAGATTCTAGCAACTCGGATTTCTGAGCTTCAGCTGCCATCAAGCTAGTCTGTCTGGTGTTTTCTTGAGCTAATTGCAGGCTGTAATTGTACTTTTGAGCTAATCAAATATGTTATCTCATCAATTTTATTTATTTATTGATGAGATTTTGTTTCTTATATTCAAAGTTCCCAATTTCCTTTGTAGCGTCTGCTATTAGTGATATCGTAGATCTTTAGCTGATATATGATTGATAGATCCACTCTATATAAACGAATACAAACATTAAAATTAATTACGGAAGATGTCAGTAATATAGATGCAGGTAATAGGTTGAATTTTTTTTCGTTTTTAGCATTTGCAAGAACAATTCTTTCATCTTTTAAGCACTCATTCAGTATCTTAAATCACTGCTAACTCTCCTTCCTCATTTGTAGATCTTTTTCTTGATAGAAGTACTACCTTTTTGGTAAATATTTCACTTTCAGATCTCTCTCTTCCTCTTTTCTTGGTTTTTTCTTGATAAAGATTGTCTTTTTTAGTATACGTTTCACTTTATGATTGCTCACTATCGTTTCTTACCCTTTTCGCCTGCTGGTGAAATAAAGCAATTAACTTGTTAAAGGGGCTTTTGCAAATGCTTCTGAGAAAGAAAGTATTTGTAGTCTTACTGTCAGGAGTAGCTTATCCCTGATGTAGTTGATCTGCAATATTAGTTCTATTTCTTTGCTTCATTTTTGCAATTCTATTGTCTATTTGTTTTGTTCCTTATTTATTGAACTTAGTCTTTCTCTCAGAGATTTCAACTGTTTGTCTTATCAGACTTTATCTCTCTTATAGAGTTCAGTCTGTTATAAGTTATGGGCTTGCTTTATTTGTTAGGTAGCACGTTGCTCTTTTGCAAGAAATGGAAGTAACAATTAGCGTTCAGGGATCCTTTCATTTTTCCCCTCCCTCTTCATGTAGTTGAAGTTAATGTTATTATACAGTATTTGTTTGCAGTTCTGGAAATCTGAAATCAAATGCAAGATATGAAGAGATAAAGCTCAGCTGTGAAACAATGTTGAAGCAAAGATGCTACAACCTGCATTATATCAATGTTGTAAAAGGTAACATGGTGAGAAAGCTGCCTAACGTGGGTTCTCATGGGAAGCCAGCCATCGTATTCAAGAAGGTAACAGATATATATGAAAAAGACGAAGCTTTTAAATTACAACCTTCTAATCTACAAAGTTCACAGCATTCAGATTCCAAATCTAGGAGTGGAAAAGCGAAGAACAAGAAGAAAGACAGTTGTGTTCTTCATATTGAGGTATCTTCGCAACAATTGCAACCTTTAAGAGATGAATTTGTTCGTCAGGGTGCTGATAAGGAGGTAGGAAGTGACTTAGAAGAAAGTGGATTTTGGAAATATAACACTGAAACAGCTTAGAGTAAAGCCAATCAAAGAAGAGAAAAAGAACATGTTCACACTGGGTCGAACTCTGAAGAAAGATATGTTCAAAATTGAGGCAGATAAAGATGACTCTGATCTCAACAAACCCTGAGTAGCTTGAAGTTGAAGCTTTCAAAGGTTAAAAGGAAGCGTGCTAGAGTTGCTCTCGAGTCTAAGGAAGTTGATGCTTCAGATGGCGATGTTGGAAATCCAATTCTGACATGTTAGTTCCTTTGGACAACACAATCACTTGATCATGTCACAAGAGAGATTCAAACTGTAGCTCCTACTGATGATTTTCCCTCTACTAACCTGAGAATGAATTAAGTGGCGACAAACTGATCTCTAATCAAATGCCTATGGCTATTGAGTCTGAAACCAGTGAGAAAACCATCATTTCCTGAGGAAATTGAAGCTGCATTCTTGATGATGTTGCATCTGATCAGTTGGAAGATATTGAGCTTTCTTCTCATACGTTACCATCTAGTCTAGAGGATGTGGATGAAATTCACAAAGAGACAAGTTTCCACAATCTCTGGACCTCCCTATTATGAATGTTGATCCTGATGATGTAGGGAAGCCCTTGTGTATGACTTTTCCTACCAAGGACCAGAATGCAGAGACAGATGACTGCTCCATGGCTCTTGATCTAACTGTTGATGATTGCAACTGCATGGAATTTCTTGCTTGGTGATGATTCTTTGCCCTCAGATAATGGTACTGGGAAAAGTGTCCTTCCAGATCTGCAAATTGTTGCTGTAAATGGTCTAGTTAAGGAAATTAGCTGTTCTCATAATGAAAATCCTTGCTCAAGTCCTGAAAATGAGTTGTTTCTATAGAAGAATGTCCATCTGAAGAACAACGTCTTATTTTCAACTTTGCTCATAGAATTCCCAACTGTTCGGATACTGGAAAGGACTTGGTCTTATCAGAGGAAAACTCAACTTTGGACGAAGAAGGGCAACAAATGGTAGATCCCCAATGTATGTGAACAAAGGGATTTTACAGAAAATTGTACTGCCGATGAGAATCCATTAGTTTCAGTTCCTGTTAGACCTGAAAGGCTTTTTTCTGACATACAAGGTTCGGAATATTCTGTTGTCAATGTTAATTTTTACTGAGTTATGAGTTTAACAGGTACCAGTCTGCAGGTTTTATCTCTAACATCTGAAGAACAGCTTTTCACTGGCTCTAAAGTCTGAAGAGTTGCAGTACCATCAAGGTGTGTTTGATTTACCTGATTTTCCTGAATCTTTCTGAGAAGATAGTTGTTACATCACCATTACTCACTTATCTTGGGTTCCATTATTATTTTAGAATGTGAGGGCGATCAAGGAAAGGAAGGCCGGATTCAGACCCTCATCATTCGGTTCAGATATTAACAATGCTAGTGTTGCTGAAATTTTCCATGGCTTCTGGTTCATTGGCTCAGACTAATGGCCTTATTGGCCATACCAGCATGTCAAAAAAGTTGAAGCATGAAAGAAAACAGGCTTCATCACCCAAAAGACATCTTGAGGGACCTTGTCTTTCCCTTTCTCTACCTAACATTGGACACAGGATGCGCTTCTCCTCAAGGATGTTTCTGAAAGTGCTATTGCATTCTCACAGAGGCAGATGCAGGATATTAATTCTCTTGCATGAAGCTTATGAACTGAGTTAAGATCTGTAAAAGACATTCTGGAAAACAAGTTACTCCTTCAAGCATATCGCAGAACTACCACAAGTGACATGGAAGAGGACCCTTTGTTGCTAAACCTGCTAATGTTACTAACTATATATTGCTTTGGTGTATGTCCATCCATTTAGTGTAATGTAACAATATTGAGCCCACTTGATCTGCCTTTGTGGTCTAGTTGACATAGTGTTTCAAGTACCCTTTGTCTGTTATACGCGGTTGCTTGAGATATTGTTGCTCATGTATTTACTGCAACCTAATGTAGACATTACCTCTAAATTGTTTTTGTTTATTGCATATGCTTTAAAACCTGAATGGTCAATGAAAGAAGTGCACTGATTGAGTAAATATTGTGTGAGTAGGTGAGAGAAAGCCAATAATTGGAATGCAACACAAACGGAAGAAAGAAGAAACGACGAAGAAAGAGAAAGGGTTATCTATGATTGCAAGGAGGACTGCAATCAGGTTTGTGTAAGATCCATGGTTAGTTATCATCCATTGGAGGCTTGCTAGCATTCTTGATGGCTTAACAAATTTGTCAGTTTCTTAATTCTCTTGCCATTTTGTAAATTTTTTTCCATGGAGTTTGACACAGAGGGTACCAATGCCGTTCACACCGACAGATAATGGTGGTCCAGAGGAGAAAAGGAAAAAGAATATCATGCAGATGAAGTGGTTGAGACGCTTGATGCCATGTAAAGGTTTTCAACGGATGATTTGGAACTGGATCAGTTGTAAAGCAGGAAGGTGAAATTTCATGATTCTGCTGTGAAAATTGGAAGAAGCTCTATGCACAAAGTATGAGCAATTTGTTAATGAATAGGGATACCAAGATATATCACAATGTGACTTGCGTCCATAGTCTTTTGCATCTGATATATCAAGTTTATATACTTGGTTGTATAACTGTAACATGTTACCTTATTATTTGTATCTGATATTGATTATATCTTATATTTAATAAAATCACTTCACTAGTGCATATTCCTATTATGGTGCTATCTATGCAGGTATATATAGAGCCGGAGGTCTTAATAGAAGCAAACTCTCTATACATTGGGATAAAGATATTGTTTGCATGTATCTCACTCTTCCCAGACTCTAGCGATAGCTTTTGCTGTCGTTGGGATATACTGGGTATGATTGTTGTTGTTGTAGTTATAGATTTAGTTTAACTTGTTAAGCTAGACACGGTTGAGAGAAAATATTTTTCTTCATTCACTTTGATATACAGGCCTATTTAAGTTGTACAGATTGTCCCTAATTATGGTATACATAATTTGCACTAATGATAATGGCTGATTTTCCTCTACAATATCAGCCTATCTATGGTAAGTAATTATTTTACAATCTCAGCCTTTATGTTACAAATATCGACATTTATGGCATAATATCAACACCCTCCCTCAAGTTGAACAGTGGGATCACCAACGTTCAACTTGCGTAGTATATCAACGAAGATTCGTCCATTCACTGTTTGTTAGGATATCGGCAATTTGATCTTCAGAACGTACATGAGGTAGTGCAATAATCCCTTCGTCGAGCTTTTCTCGGATAAAATGTCTATCAATTTCAACATGTTTAGTACGATCGTGTTGTACTGGATTTTCCGAAATACTAATAGCCGTCTTGTCACATCTTAATTCTGTTGGTCCCGTTATTGGAATGCCGAGTTCAAGGATAAGTTTACGAACCCAAAGTACCTCCGTAATGCCTTTCACAATGCCTCGAAATTCTGCTTCTGCACTTGACAATGCTACAACCTTTTGTTTTTTACTTTTCCAAGTAACAACATTACCTCCGACTAGAGTAATATACCCTGAAGTAAAGCTACGATCAACCTGATTCCCTGCCCAGTCAGCATCATTGGATGCCTCAATGTTGAGATGTTCATTGTTCCTGAAGAATAGTCCAGCTCCTGGGGTCCCTTTTAAGTATCTCAAAATTCTGACCACAGCTTCAAAATGATGTTTTTTTGGGTTGCATAAACTGACCTACAACTCCCACAGCATACGCGATGTCAGGCCTGGTGTGTGACAGATATATCAGCTTGCCCACTAGCCGCTAGTACTGTTCTCGATCTGTTGCTGGTATGTCCCTTTTAAATTCCAATTTATGATTCTGAACCATCGGTGTTTCCACGGGCTTGGCATCGAGCATCCCAACTTCAGTTAGTAGGTCAAGAACATACTTTCTTTGACATATGTAGATGCCCTCTTGTGATCGCAGCACCTCAATGCCCAAAAAGTATTTAAGTCCTCCTAAGTCCTTCATCTCGAACTGGGTAAACAGGTGTTTCCTGAGACAAGAGATTTCATCAGTATCACTTCCAGTAATAACCATATCATCAACTATATTATAAGACAAGTAACACGACTTCCCTGTTAATTGATCTTTCTTCATGACTGAAGTGAACCGGCCAAACCATGCTCGTGGTGATTGTTTGAGTCCGTAAAGTGCCTTTGTCAGCTTGCATACTTGTCCTGGTTTGAAGTCATCACTAAAACCGGGAGGAGGCTCCATGTAAACCTCTTCATTTAAGTCGCCGTGTAAGAAAGCATTTTTAACGTCAAATTGGTGTAGTGGCCAATTTTTTGTAGCTGCGATTGAGAACAGAACCCTGATAGTATCAATTCTTGCAACCGGAGAGAATGTTTCTGAGTAATCTAACCTCGAAGTCTGTGTAAATCCCTTGGCCACAAGTCGTGCTTTGTGTCTCTCGATGGTCCCATCTGCTTTGTACTTAATCGTGAAAACCCACTTACACTCCACAGGTCGTTTTCCTTCAGGTAACGTGCAAACCTCTCATGTTCTATTCTTTGTAAGAGCGTCCATTTCGACCATCATAGCCTCTTTCCACTGTCGGTTAGTCCATGCTTCTTCTATCGTCCAGGAATTTCTTCGGAGCATATCATGGTCGAAAATACCTTTGTTGTACCGCTTAATCTCCTCTCCTGGATGGGGTATCTGGATACTCGGGCTACCTTAGATGGAGAGTACCTTTCGGGTGGGACCCCTCTGGTTCTTCTTGGTGGTAGAATACGCCCCTGTCCTTCTGAAATAATATTAGCATTGTCCAACTCAAATTGTCCCGGGCTAACTGCAGGTGTGTCAAGTAAGTGGTTATCAACAGTCACAGGAGTATTATCAATAGGAATAGTGGAATTATCAAGAGAAATAGGAACATTATCAATAGGATTACTAAATTGATATGTACCTTCATTTTGCTGTTGAGGTGCATTCATCTCCGAGATCTCCTTGTCAAGTAGTGGCACGGTGGTTGTATTATCATTAGATGCTATAGCACAGTCGGAGCCATCTACTTGCCGTGTTGGCTCAGTCAATGGCCAGTGTGGGTCTGACAACCAATCGAGTGGGTCACTATCATTACTTGTCATCTCCCCTGACACCGAGATTGGGTGGCAAAGAAGAGTTCGGTTTCCACAAATACGCAATTCATAGTAGTATGAATGCGGCGGGTACGAGGATTATAGCAGCGGTAACCCTTTTGGGTAGGTGAGTAACCAACAAAGACGCATTTCTCGGCGCAGGGGTCAAGTTTAGTTCGGTGACCTTTAGGGACATAAACGTATACAGTGCAGCCGAAAATTTTGGGAGGAAGGGTTAAAACAGAGGGAATATCAGTTTGGGCTGATAGGACCTGTAATGGGGTTTGGTAGTGGAGTATGGTGGTGGGTAATCGATTACTAAGGTAAACAGCGGTGGATACTGCCTCCGGCCAAAAACCCCGAGGGACATATAAGTCAAGCATCATAGCACGGGTCATCTCAAGAATAACTCAATTTTTTCGTTCAGCGACACTATTTTGTTCAGGGGTGTCGGGACATGATGTTTGGTGAATAATGTCATGCTCATGAAGAAAATTTTTTAGTGCCCCATCAAGATATTCCCCACCGTTATCGGACCGGAGTATTTGTATGGTAGATTTGTACTGAGTTTGACCATGTGGTAAAATTCAATAAATTTGAGGGCAACATCTGATTTGTGCTTAAGAACATATAACCAAGTCATGCGGGAACAGTCATCAACAAAAATAACAAAGTATCGAAATCCCAATGGTGTGGGGTGAGGGGATGGTCCCCAAACATCTGAATGGATAATAGAAAAATACGATTTGCACGAGTATTATTATAGCGATACGTCGCTCGAGATTGTTTGGCCCGGAGGCAAATATCACATGTAACTACTGGAAAATTTGAAGGAAACAAAGTAGGAAAAAGTTTTTTGAGATAACCAAATGATGGATGACCAAGCCGTCGGTGCCATAACCACAGCTGGCGAGAGACCGTGCCGGTGGCAAGATTAGACTTACCCTGTTGCGCCACTGCATCTACGTAGTACAAACTACCGCGTTCAGTACCACGTCCAATGATCTCCCGAGTATGAATGTCCTACAACACACAAAATGAAGGATACATAAGAACCACGCAATCCAATTGTTTTGTAAGTTGGCTAATGGACAGTAGTTTAGTAGATAAAGAGGGAACAAATAAGCAATGGTTAAGTGTGACAGTGGGGTTAAGCGAAATGGAACCACCCCCACATACCGGGATGATTTCACCGCTGGCCGTCTCAACATGGGTTTTTTGTGGAGAGGAATGACTAATAAAGTCATTTTTATCAAAGGTCATTGTATCGGTAGCGATGCAGTCAAAAATCCAATTGATAGGGGGTTTAGGGCGTAATTGAGAATTATTTACGGATTTTGGGGCAGTCTGGGCTTTATTTGAAACTGCAGGGGCTTCGGAGTTAATATTGGGAATAAGGGTTCAGGTCTTGCATTTCTAGACAATTGAGGGACCATACTAATATTATTTGCAAAATTAAGGGGGGATTCTGTAATTAAGTGAGGGGCTTCAAGTGTAATATACGGATATAAAAAATCTTGGGGGTCAGGGTTACATCCTAACCCCCGTTTACCTCCGCCGCCTCCTTCTTCATTCTGCTGAGTTTCAGCCTGGTGGCCTCCATAGCTACCGCTGATTTTCAAGGCGTTGCTTCCTCCGTCATCCACTCCTTGAATGTTGGCCGTTTTTCCTCCTATTCCTATGGTGGATGTCTTCCTGCCTTCCCACCATTCGGGATACCCCAAAATTTGAAAGCAGCTTTCTTTCAGATGCCCTTTCCGGCCACAATGGTCACAAAGAAGGTGTCTTTTGTCCACTTTTGTTGTTTGACGGGTTGAATATGACCCCTGCTGCGTCCCCTTGTCTCCGGTGTGTGTGGTCCCTTGCGCGTCCTCTTCCCTGTGATGATTTCAACACCGGGCCCTGTCCGATTCCTTGGGTGGTAAGTGAATCTGAGGGTCCGTGTTTGGTAAGCCCTGCCCTGGTTTTTGCGCGTTTAATTTCGAAAAAGGCTGCCTCTACGTTTGGCAGGGGAGGCCTCTTTAGCAGTTCCTTTTTTTCTGCTTCATACTTGTTACTTATTGCGGTAAGAAACTGATAGAGTCGGAACTCTTGCATTTTCTGATTGTATAGACTGATATCCTCCGGACATTTCATTGGGTTAGTGTCTAGGGTATCAATTGATACCCATACATTCTGGAGGCTATTCCAACAGGCTTCCAGTGAACCCTCCCCCTGTCTAATATTGTTGTCTTTTTGATGTAAATCGACTACTTGCAGCGAGTCCACCTGAGCCGTAGGTCAGAGCCAGCCCGCCCACAGGGCCTTGGCTGTTGGATAGCGGGACACATTGTTGATCATTGTTGGATCAACGTTTTGGAGGATCCACGTGAAGACCGAATTATCATCTTGTTCCCACTTGGGGAACTGAGGGTCTGTCGGGGCTGGGGGCGGAGGATTCCCTATGAGATGGGAACTTCGTCCTCTGCTTAGGATAGCTCTGTGGATTACTCTATACCATAAAGCAAAGCTGCTGCCATTGAGTTTGACAACAATATTCATGTTTTCGGGTAGTGGTGTATGAGATATTGATGGATTGAGACTTTCCCTGAGGATATGGGCTACTTGAATAGCCAGATCCCCAGGGGGGTGTGTTGTTGGTTTCTGTTTTCGGGTTTTCGGATGATTCTGATCTTTCTGACATGATTTGTTGGGTATTTTGCAGGCAAGGATTTGGAAGTTTGCGGTGATGATTTTAATCTGAGCAATATGGATATACGTCAGGCCGGAAGGCTGGTTATATATCAGCAACCGGAGACTGATAGAATGGGTAAGGTATTATTTGGCCGGAAAGATTGGCCGGGAAAGGTTTTTTCAGGCAATGATGAACCTTTTTCTGAGCCTATGCCCAGAAAAAACAAAATCGGAAGAACCGTTTTGGCTCTGATACCATGTTAAGCTAGACACGGTTGAGAGAAAATATTTTTCTTCATTCATTCACTTTGATATTCAGGCCTATTTAAGATGTACAGATTGTCCCTAATTATGGTATACATAATTTGCACTAATGATAATGGTTGATTTTTTTCTACAATATCAGTCTATCTATGGTAAGTAATTATTTACAATCTCATCCTTTATGTTACAAATATCAACATTTATGGCATAATATCAACATAATTATCTACGTATCTTTCATTTGATTCAAATTTGCACTTGCTTTTTTCTTATCTAGCTCGTGATTCAAATTTGCACTTGCTTCTTTCTTTCTAGCTCACTGATTGAATAAGATCAAGTCTTTTTTCCTAATTCTCATCTAACTCACTTATTAAAATTGTTTCCATTTGATCCTTTCTCATCTATCTCTGAAACTTTAGACATATAACAATGAGATGACATTCATTGTCATATTTTTTTCGTTTGTCAAGCAAGAATGATTGTTTCTAAATTCATGTAATCTAGAGTCAGGCCCCAGTCCTAATACAATGGCTGGACATTTGTTTAAAAGGCAGACTTAGCCTTGAAAAACTCAAGCTTAGCCCAGTATTTATTCGGGTTTCAAATTAAACCAAACTCGGCTTGGTCCACACCATTTTAAACCCGGATCATTAGCGAGCTGAGTTTGGATCGAACCATCCCAATTAATAAATCTTAAAACCCCTTTTCGTAGGTTTTTCATCTGTTGGGCATCATATCCACCCACTATAGCAAATCTTCTCGATGGGTGTCGTTTTATGTGCGAAAAAAAATATCTATATATTAGCTATGTAAAAATGTCGTTTTAGGTGCACTAGACATTTGTATTTGCTCAGAATCCAAAGCTTTCGCTTATGACGGAGTATGGAAAGTCAGATGTATGTAACCGTACTTATATGTTAGAAACACACATAGGTGTTTTCGATGACCCATAATAAAAATTACGGCAAGCTGTGTCCATCAACTGATAGTGAAGCATCCAATATTTGGATAGTTAAATCATTTAACACCAATTGAGCTAAGGATATGACTTGCCACCGCGTTTGTGCATGTTACTGTTCTTATGTTGATGATGGAGATATTATTTGTTTAACTTTCACTTGTTTCAGATTTTAATAGTAATTTTTAATGTCGTTGGGATATATTAGGTATTGTTGTTATTATCCATTTTAGTAGAATAGGTGATGAAAATGTAAGAAAATACTGTAACAATATCCCTTTTATTGGCTGATTGCATAGACTTGACAACATAAATTTTTCTCCGGGTTCCTTTTCTTTTGATGAGGGAGTGAGTTCTCCCCACCTGTACCAGAGGCCTCTTAGCCATGTGGGATGTAAATCGAGTGATGTGTTCCACCGGTAGCCCTGCAAAGGGAGAGGACACACGAGACTCAGCCAATCCAGAGGCAACCCTTGTAATATTTCAACAAGGATTGTCTCCACACGGACTCGAACTCGGGACGTCGGGGTTCTAGCCCCAATCACCTTTGCCACTATCTTGCTAGTTTTATTCTGTGACATTACACACGTTCTGTAACAAACGTTTATTTTGTATATAAAACGGATAAAGTTTATAACGACATAACTATCTAATTTCTCATTTGTTAAGATTTTAAATGCAAATCTCCTCCTTTGTTATATTTTCTCCATTTCTTTAAAGAACCTAAAACACAGTTTTTCTAGTAAAATACATTTTCAGAGTTGAAGTAGATTCAGTTAAACGTTTCGACGCTCGTTTCAAGTATTTCGCTCGCTTTCCTGCTCGCTCCAAATATTCTACTCGTTCCATATCATTGCTTTTTCCCTAGAAAATTCTTATTTTGTTTTGTTTTTCACGATCGTCGAGTCTGATCGACTCGACTCTTTTCTTATTTTGAGAACAAATCGAAGAAATACAACACAAAATAGTGGTCGATTAATATAAGAAACACAAAACAAATTTAAGTGACTGGTGATTATAAAGAGTCGGCGTGCACTTTTGACACGGTAATTGTCGAGTCTTATAAAATGATATAACAACAACATTACCCTATTGTCTTAAATGTTTCTGACTATGATAAGGTATAGAGTTCGAATGTACTCAACCATATTTATAGGTTAAAACTCATGTGTTGTTTGAAGTATAAATATAAATTATCAAATTTATATTTTTAAATTCATGCTTGAAGATTTATTTTTTTTCTTCGATAATCACACTTTTTGGGACTAGGACTACTTTCCTTTTCGGACCTTTTTTGGGACTACTGTGAAGGGGAAATTTTACAAGGGTTCCTGACCTTTGCTGTAGAAATTGAAAACCTAGCAAGCTCGAAAATCCTCATTTAGGATCTTCCTTATCCGTTGTCTCCTTGAGGGTGAGGATCTTCTGCTCTTTAATTATCCATCTTCGCTGCTGCCTTTCAAATTAATTGATCTCTGGAATGCTTACTTCTTCAGACGTCTTCGCGTTATTTTATTTTGTTGTTATTTAAATTTTACTTGGCACGATTTTAGAATCTAAATTAATGCGTATAGTTTGCCCTCTTCGTTGATTATGCAGAACAATTAGTGGATGCCTGTGCTAGGAAATATATGGGACCACAAAGCCAAAAATGTGCTGTTGTTAATTCCACTTTAGCTGCAAATGATCAGCTATCACGTCATGTATCTCGTCTCTTATTTCATCCAATGATCCGTGTTAAAGTTTTATCGTAACTGACATATATGTCATAATCTTATTGGTGAAATAGAAGATGTGACGGATTTTAGCTGGTGTATTATAATGTTTTGCTCTGATAATATATATGTTTTTTAAGTCACTGATTATTGTTTTGATGTCTTCTTATGATCTGAGTCGTTAATGCCTCCATATGAATAAAGATGCTTGCTTTAATCTTGTTTCAGTGTCTAATTTGGAAATCACATATGCAAAATTGTCTGAGTATCTTATGGAAAGTTGTTTGGTTTAGCATTGCTTACTGCTTTTTAAGAAGCTTACATCTGGATGTGTGCAGAAAAACTTGTGTAATATTCAAGGAGTTTATAGATAGTGTTAGCCACCTGATTTCCGGGTTCTCGGGTTGCTGTGAGCCGTATGCTAGTGAACTTGGTTCATGTAATATTCATTTTCCAATATTAGACTGTTTTGGTTGAGCTTCAATAACTGGCAAGCGATTTAAAATATCCTTTTCTAGCTGAAATTCAATGTGGACTCACAACTCTGCGTATTTGCTTATGCCTTCATTATACACTTGAATTTCGCTAGCCACAGCCATCAAGCTATTAATTTTTATGGAATTTGTTTTCCTTCATTTTGCTTTGTCGCGACCATAAATTGCAAGACCTAAGTTGTATATTCTTGTCATTCGATGGAATAGCGTGTACATTATGGTTCTATCGTAGAGATGTAAAAATAAAAAGTTCTCGATTGATTCATGAGCTGTTCTCTGTGTCAATTGTAGTATTTCCCTTTTGACTAATAAGGAGAATCTTGATGATCATTGTGCTTCTGCAGACATATTGTAACATTGGTTTAATCTCAATTATGGATAAAAGCCGATGGGTGTTCATTAACTGATGATATGTTGAATGTATGCTGGACCAGTGTAGCTGTTTCTTGCGTTCAACTTTGCATATCATTTCCAGGCTTTTAATTTGGCTGATTCCTATTAGTTATTCGTCTTCTTTTCTTCCATTTGATTTATCGTTTACAATTTGATATTACAATCTATTATTGATCGGTTCAAAACTGAAATTGGGCTTTTCAACAAACGGATAAATCATGTGTATTGGAATTATGAGAAGTCTACATAGATTAGTATAACAGTGCTCCTGTTATTCCTTAACAGTCTTGAATGCTGCCATTGTAATGATGTTCTTGTAAGCAAATTTTCAGGTAAAACCTGTTAGTTGATTACTATTTTAACGAATATACGTTTCTATAATTGGTTGGAAGATAAATTCATGTATTATGAAATATATTTGTAGTGAGCATGTTTAAATCTACTACAACACGGACTGACATTGGAGAAGATTGTCATCTATATAAGGGCACGATGCTAAGCAGGTATAGAATGTGTTTCTACAAACATTCCTAAATTAAAAATCACATTTGTTAGTTAGTTCACCAAAACAGTAGCTCTTGAAAAGTTTATATCTAGAAACATATCTGCTTTTGTTTCTCAGGTGCTTCAAGACTAGGTATAAATAATATGAACTTGTCTCTGATTATTAATGCAAATCGTAAATGATGGACTTTTCTTCAGCTTTTATCCTTTACAGGCGTTGTATGTTCTAGTTTAATGCGGAAGAGGTGATTATATTTTAATATGCAAACTATACTTGGTACCAACAAGACTTGATTTTTGTTGTTGGAGTGTCTTTGCATATCATTGTTGAAGCGATTGAAGTTGAAATGACTTGAAAAATCCAAGTAAAATTGTTATATCTAGTGACATTCGCATGACTTTCTGTAACATTGCAGGACATATAATTCTGGATCAGGATTCTTTACATCAAACTGCATAGGTACTAATAACCTTGCAACATGTGGATGCAACCTACTATGCGAACACAAGGCCATTCGAATGGTTTCTCCAGTGTCTTGGATATGAGGATCACAGCATTATGTTCCAGTAGTGCCAATTTCTTGCGAATTCCTCCCAACTCCTTACCTCAGGCCAGCATCCCATTAGTCTTTCGTCCTCGAGTGTGCTGCCTTCAGAGAAAGCATATCCCAAATTTCACTCCTGCTGATGGTCATAATAGTTGTGCTGATGGGACATTGGACCCCAGAATTCCTACTCATAGCGTCTCCACAGCAAACGAAGATCATCGAAAAAATTCAAACTCTACTGCTGAGATGTTGAGCAGATTGAAGAAGTATGGCATGTCAGGTATTTTGTCTTATGGATTGCTAAACACGGTTTATTACACATGCACATTTCTTTTGTATGGCTATACGTTACTCCTGCTCCTGGAAGAATGGGGTATGTTGCAGCTGTGGAGAGATTTCTGAAAACATTTGCAATGGTATGGGCTGGTAGTCAAGTTACCAAGATTGTTAGAGCTGGAGGAGCTCTAGCACTTGCTCCTTTTGTGGACAGAGGATTGTCATGGTTTACAATTAGATTTAAGTTTGAGTCCAAAGGAAAGGCTTTTATTACAATAGTAGGGCTCTGCTTTGGGATTGCTTTCTTGATGTTTCTTCTGCTGACTTTGCTATGGGCATGAACTTTATTTTATTTTATTATTTTATTTTTTTTCATTTCCAATAGAGTCAAAGACACACTCGTCTTTGACTTTAGATTATGATGGAATAAAACAAAATGACTCACTAAATTGATTGCGTTTTTTGTATTGTGGAGTAGCAGTTTATTGACACAAGTTGACAGAATTTCATTATGGATCATCCGGAAACAACATCTGTGTGTTTTCCAACACAATGAGTAAGGTTGTGTACATCCGCCCTTCCTTACCCTACCATAGACGGGAGCTTCTAAAGCAACGGGTAATGTCGTTTTTGTTATTTTTTCATATTTGTTGAGATATCCATAAGAGGCCTGGAGATTTAGGAGCCTAAGAAAATGAAGTTTTTCTTGATTTAATAGATTGAGTCTGTTCGGCATCTGTTAAAGCTTATATCTTTGGTAACGAGAAAGCCCATGCACTCTCGCTCTTGTCGTTCGAAACTCACTGCGGAAAAACCGTTTGTTATACTTACGAGGCGGCGAATGGAGAGATGTGTTTCAAGAAAACTTTCACTCGTAAGATCTCACACAATCTAGAAGGCCACTGAACTTCTGATTTACATCTTTCACGCAGCTCTTTAGGATTGGAACAATGTGGGTTCTTTGAGTTGGGGTTAAACTTTTTGCCAGAAAGAAAACTTTTGTTATAGCCGCCATGGAGAGACGTAAGGAAACCTTTTGTTATAGGCAGCTAATCGAGATGTGTGTTAGAGACCCAAAGAAGGATCTATGTCCAGGGCATGACCCATGTTGGATAAGATGCTTATTTTGGAGCAAAATGTCAAATTCGGGTATCCAGTGCCCTAGTTCTAAGGAGGTCTCTATTGTCTTAGCTCCAAGTGTAGAGGGTGTACATCAGAAGCTTATTAGTCTTATAGGTTAGTGACGTCTTACACAAAGACCTACATAAGGTGTCCACCGCAAATTAGGTCTTCAGTCTAGCAGCAGTGAAACACGTACACTATACGTGTTTCTGGAATCGAAGTATGTATCTTATTTGTTTTAGTCATAATCAACACAATTTGCAGCTTTTTACATTTCCAAATTGCGGTTTGTCTACGGGAAAAAAGGTGAAAAAAATAGAAAAACATGAAGTGCTGCATGCATGGTAACGGTTTTTCAATTTTCACCTTGTAGGCTAAGTACATGGCACGATTTCTGATAAGAAGTTATAGCAGAACATGGGTTTCTTAAATGACCTAAAAAATCGGATTGTATTTGTTTTCAATAAAGTTATGGAATAGTTGGACAGTTTTCATGATTCTTTCTGCTAGCTATTTCAAATATTTTGTAGAATTAGAAAAAATAATATGTGAGAGTGAAAATTTGTGACGGACTCTTTACCGGTGTTCTACACTCTCTCGTTAAGTGTTTTACTTAGTAAAGACATGCTCCTACACCATATATGGGTATTACTTTTATATTATAAGTTTATCATAAAATTCTTATTTACAACAACAACAACATTACCCCATTGTCTTAGAAGCTCCCGCCTATGGCAGGGTATGGGAGGGTCGGATGTACGGAACCATACCTATGTGTTAGAAACACACAGAAGTTGTTTCCCGATTACCCATAATGATACGTCAAGCTATGTCGATTAACTGCTATTTAGTAAAGACATGCTCCTACACCATATATGAGTATTACTTTTATATTATACGTTTATCATTACAAACGTGGAACTCTAATATACCGGGAACGTTTTTTTATTATACTTTTGTCATAAAATTCTTATTTCTATTTTACTAACGCCAATTCAAAGATCAGATACATGAAAGACGTCAACCTTATAGAGACTTCAATTGTTTTCTTTTGCAATCATGTTACAGCCAATCAAATTGTAAATATACTCTTATCTAAATATTTCTTTTTTTATATATAAAATATGCAGACAAATCCAATTCAAATATACAACAATAACGAGGCTTTGGCCAAAACCTTTATATCTGAAACCAATTAGTAACGGAATGGATATGATGTTCATAATCCGATTTCGATATAGGAGGGCATGATTTGGATCAACCGATAAGGTTGTTACTTTATGACCTTCAACCCACGAGCTTTAATAGCGAAAACAGTCTCTTGCATAAAAGTGTAGGGTAATGCTACGTACATCAGATCGCGAAATGATTCGACCCCTCCCCAGACCCTACGCAAATACGGATTCGGACCGCGGAAACAATTTTTTGCACAAAACTGTAAGTAAGAATGCGTACATCAGATCGCGAAGCGATTCGGTCCTTTAAATAGCCTCTTGCACAAAAATGTAAGGTAATGCTACGTACATTAGATCGCAAACAATCCGACCCTTTTTAGACTCTACGCAAATGCAGGAGTCTAGAGTCTAGTGTAACAAGAACGCAATTGTACTTCGATTTCGATATACAGTATAATTATGGATGTATGTGCAAGGGAGAGGAGATGAATACGGTGGGAAACCTGGAAATGGCGCGATTTTTTGGCGCCATTTTACCCGACCCCCGAAATCTCTGCCTTCATTTAATACCCTTTGCTTTCTTTTCAACTCACACTTTTGATCAGCAAAGCTTCAGGGCAGTTACTCTAACTCTTGCAATTTCATCAATGGCCCAAGAAACCAATCACAGCAGCAACGACAATGGTGAAATCAAAGAGCCAAGCCCTAAAATCCAGAAACTTGACCATGAATATGGCTTGTTTCAAGCTCCTGCCCCTTTTCTCAGAATCAAAAAGCTCTCTGAAAACGCCATCCCACTTTCTAGAGCTTCTCCTCTTTCTGCTGGTTATGATTTATCCAGGTTATTTCGCAAGATTCATCTCCTTTGTTCCCTAGCCCCTTAAAAAATTGTGAGAAAGGAACCACTGATTGTGATTCTCAACGTTTCTCTGTGTTTTTCCTTCTAATTTTCTTTTTTCAATTTTGTGTCCTCAGCGCTGCAGAAACAAAAGTGCCTGCAAGAGGTAAAGCTTTGATCCCAACCGATCTAAGCATCGCTGTTCCAGAAGGAACTTATGCTCGAATTGGTAATTTCCTTACCTCAAAGCCTTATTTCTTGACACTTTCAGGTTAAATTTCACAATAAATAATGTAAAAAACTGGAATAATTTAATGATTACAGCTCCACGATCTGGGTTGGCATGGAAGAATTCAATTGATGTTGGGGCTGGAGTGATCGATGCTGATTACAGGGGACCAGTTGGGGTGATTTTGTTCAATCATTCTGATGTGGATTTTGAAGTCAAGCCGGGAGACAGAATTGCACAGCTGATTATTCAGAAGATCGTGACGCCGGAGGTGGAGCAAGTTGATGACCTGAATGCAACCGTCAGGGGTTCCGGTGGGTTCGGATCGACCGGCGTTTGAGTCTTTGCCGTTATCTTTATGGGGGAGAAGTTTAATAGTTGAGCTAAGCTAGTGTCTAGTGACTACTCGTTCACTATTATAAAATTTGCTTTAACTATCATTAGTAGTATATAATGATTTGCTAAATTGGCTTTGCTCCGTGTATTATTAGTTGATTAACATAGCTTCATCCATCATTATAGATTATCTGGAAACAAACTCCATATGTTTCTAACACATGGCTATTGTTGCGTACATTCGATCCCATATCTTATTCGACCCCATATCTTATTTTGTCACCGGGAGCTTCTAAGGGGGTAATGTTGCAGTAGTATATGATGGTAGACTATTACAAAATTTGATAGTTGATGTAAGCTAGTGTCTAGTAATTACTCGTTTATTATTATAAAATGTGCGTTTAACTAGTATATAATGGTTGACTATTATAAAATTTCCATAAATTTATTAGTACCAGTATATAATATATGTATATATATATATATATATATATATATATGTATATATATATATATATAATATATATATATATATGTATGTATATTGCGGAGTTGGTTGTTGGATAGGGAGATGGTAGAGATGTACCATTTTCGGCTTATTAGTTGATCATTTTCATTTTCTACCATCTGATCTGGTGTATACTTTGCTGAATTTGGTCCTGTTCTGATAGGAGTGTCAAACTGATCATGTTTGTGTTTGTTCAGATTTCGGGTATCAAATTACCAAATTCTTTCTTGAGCTGCTTTTTTTTTCACTATAAAGAATTTTTTTTTTTTTAAGGGTTGCCCCTTAAGAGGTATCCCGGCATTAGCCAGACTAAATCCCCCTCGCCCTCGGGTCAGCACACGAAGTGGTAAAGGGCTGGCCACCTGGCACCTTCTATGCGCACACACTATAAAGAAATTGACTTTATAGTGGAATGGAGTTTCTGAATGTCGTCTAGATCTTCTCTTACCAATGTAGATGAAAATGTCTGTTCTATCTTGGGCCTTTCCTGAAGTTCTTTGTGTTCACTACGTAATTAACCCACCTTTTAGGTACAAAATATGGAATCGCCTCAATCATATGTCGAGATCCTTTCTATGAGAGAGGGCTGAGGGCACGTGTGATAGTTAGCTCCATAAATATAAATCAAGATTTAGTCTTGTGGCCGTCTCAGGGTATAGTCAGTTAGTATCCGGGTTGAGATTTAGTTCAGTTGGTAATCTAGTTTGGATTTACTGCAATAGGTCAAGAGTTTTATTTCAGAGATACGCATGTGAGTATTCTTCTGCTACTAGGCCGAAAGCCTGGATTTCCGGAAGAACACCTTATATGATCACTGTGTAAGATCTCAATCAATATAAAAGCCTGATTTGCATTCTCCACACATGTTTTTTGGGATTGGAGAGACCCTTTGAATGATATTTCAACTTTTGCTTCAAGATTTAGTCTTCTGGCTCATGTACTAGCAAACTGTGGTTAAAGAAAAGAAGGCCATTTCAGGAAAACGCAACTATTTTCTCTAACTTCTTCTTCGTTATTGTCTAGTGGCACGTTACAAACGAAAGGTGTTTTCGGTCTACTAGTCTCTTACGTTTGTCTAAAGTTTTGGAAGGGACTAAATCGTTTTGTGATCTGATGTACGCAGTCTTATCTTACATTTTGTGTAAGAAGCTGTTTTCGAGACTCGGACCTGTAACTTTAAGATCACAAAACAACCTTACCAATTGTTTCGAGTCTCATCCTCTTACGAAAGAATAATGAAAGACTGAGAGCAAGAAAATGATATTTCACATGTATAGTATATCCTTTACACAAGATTAAATAATCTTTACAACAAGAGTTTGGTACAAACTAAACAATCTAAATCAAAGGATAACAATGGATAACAATGGTTAGATACAACTAGAAGTTGTTGCAACATACTAAGTTTGTTAGTGTAGCTAATAGTTGGTTGAGATAGGCCAAACCCTAGTTGGCAAGTCAGCGGCTACACGGCATTACCCCGGCTATAGGTTCGGTTCCTTAATAAATAATATGCAAACTTAATGTAACAATTGCATTTTTTTCTGGTTGCACGTTCTGACGTATATCATGATCTTGCGAAGTGCTACTCGAATGAACATAGAATTTAAGTTATTGTACAAAAAAAAAATAAAACAAAAGTCTAATATATATACACACACGACACTAATACAAAACAACACAAGAATTGGCCAGTGGTATAGGCTGTAAAGAGACATGTTCCATGACATTATACAGGTTGTGGAGAAGCTTGAACCGAATTGGATTCTCTCTCCAAATGGCAAGGGAACCATATTCTGTACATGAAAGTCAACCAAATCCACACACCACAGAATCAGAATATTTGCACCCTCCATTATTGATCATTAGTTGTTTAATATATACCTTAGCTTCCTTATCTTTTAAGCCCCACCAGGAAATTGGCATCCATTGTAGCCTGCAACAAAGAAATAGAAAAGAAAATAGCATAAATAACAATAGAAGACCCACATAAGCAGCGATGTAAATGAACCGAGCCGTTTAGTTGTTCATCTCGTTTGGCTCAAGCTCGTACTCGAACTTGACTCGGAAAAAGGTTAATGAACCGAGATTGAACCACTTTTTCTGTTTGAACTCGGTAAGTGGAACCGTTCGCTCAAGGTGTTCGACTCGTTACTGTTGTTCGTGAGTTAAACAAACCAAATTTGAACAATTAAATATGTTCGTTTAAATAAACAAACAAACTCGGCTCGTTTGCTAAGTTAAATGAATCGAGCTTGAACAACGCAATGCTCGGCTCGTTCGGCTCGTTTACAGCCCTATCGATAAGTATGCAAGCTAGCTTTGAATTGTTAAAGTCTTTCTCAGGACATATCCAAATGGTTCCAGGTAGGGGGTTTCAAAAATAACGTCAGGTCTTCGAACCTTGCCAAAATCAAGAATGTTGAACCCTTTTAGGCTAGTTGCATAGTGTGGGAGTACTATTGCCCCGTGGAATAACATGATAGACTGACAGGTCAGTCCGTCGGTTGTTCCTTCGGTGCGAATGGGCTCCTTGTGCTATCCATATACTATGACAAACTTCTACTAGTGGACCCTGAAAATCTGATTTACATATTTACACACCCTATGAAACCGGGAGTAACAGAGACCCTTACTAGTTTAAGTTCAACCTATCTTTGAATAGTTAAAGTTAGACCCCAAAAAAAAGTTACATAATTAGGTTATCAAAGCACTTATGGTCACAGAAAAAGTAGCATTCTACAAAAAAAAAAATAAGAATAATAATAATAACTCATTTGCCTTCCCAAATAACAGCCAACAACCACCATACCCACTATATTTCAACGACAGCGAAACTACCGCTAAGGCTATACCTACTATATTTCAACGACAGCAAAACTACCGCTAGGATTTGATGATGTTGACAGCCAGATAAACAGTGCCTTCACAAATAGTAATTAGTATCAACAGTCGAAACTACGAATCCAGAATGCTTACTAGGATTAGTGGAAGAGAGAGTGGCTGTGTCCGAAAAATCGCAATCCCATGGATTTCTTCCTGCAGTTTGGTACAGGAGATTCATAGCATACATGGCATGCGAAGATACCGTGTTTGGTTCAAAACAAGCTCCACCAGGTTGAATTGCCTTACAATCAAATCCATGTCCACAAACATAGTCCAAATTTGCTTGCAACTGATCATCCGACACACCTGTCTTAGGTACACACCACGCCGCCGCCTTCTCAACCGTCGGTGAAGGAGTTTCCGGTGTTGTTGGCGTTGGAGCCATCTACACTCAGATGTAGCTTGTTTTAACCAAGAAATCTCAAAAAGGCGTTGTAATAACGGGTCTTTAGATCAAGCACTTAACAAATATATACAATCAGTTTACACCATTATCCTATTGTCATAGAGGCTTCCCCTTATGACGGTGTATGAGATATAGGATGTACACAACCATACTCATATGTTAGATATGACGGGGCATGCGATATAAGATGTACGCAACTATATTCATATGTTATAAATACACAGATGTTGTTCCCGATGACCCATAATGATGCGTCAAACTGTGTCGATCAACTGCTACTTCATAATATAAAGAGCGCGTAAGTCATTTTGATTTATTCCATCATGTTCCAAAGTCAAGCAAGATTGTGTCTTTGACTCCGTTTGAAATGGAAATGAAATATATACAAGCAGTTTGATATTGCAAAATGCAACAGAACGAGTCGCATGAGGACTCAACAAGAACACAATCATACACAGTATATCCTAACGACAACAAAAGCTATTTAGTGTTTGGGGAAGATAAGAGTCAGGCAAAACAATACATCCATCCGAGGGATAGAGGGTTTGCTTCCAATGAGACCCCACCTAAGACTCCACATCTATATGTACATGCGTAGATGATCTAATCTACGGTGATTTAGTACATTTCAAATTAGAGTGAATGATCATTAAAAACTACTTATATTGCTTTACCTACATTAGTTGAAATGACATGAGTAGACAATGAGATGCCTTTTTCCCTTTGTTACTTTAAATATCAAAAAACAGAAAAGCTTTCACTTCATCATTGTGACATAAAGAAAACATATACAAATCCCAACTAAAAGATGATAGAAGCCAAACTTTCACCTAAAACAGTTGTCACACAATCCACTTTACATAACTATGCTTTTACTCTTTTCTTTTAGGTGACTAAATCCATATTTAATATTTTACTTTTGTTTCATGCAGAAACTAATGAGAAACCCCCCCCCCCCCCACCCTTTTTCAATCCTAAAAGCATTTCTCCTTTCACCAAAAGGAGCAACAAAAATTAGTTTTGACTACCAACTAAATTACCTCATTGCATTAGAGGATGCGCGTCTCTGACGAGGATATAGAAGGGGTCGGATGAACGCAATTGTGCTCATGCGTTAGAAACACACAGATGTTGTTTCCCGATGGCCCATAATGAAAATTGCATCAAGCTGTGTGGATCAACTGCTACTTCACAATATAAGAAGAACAGTCAACTTAGTGAGTCATTTTGCTTCGCAACATGTAACTAAAAACATCTTTTGTAAAATCATTACCTGGCTACTCTTGGATAGTCCTATATCATACACCATAGTCATGTCTGGCTTGAAGAGTCCAAACGACCGTTCTGAACTTGGTCCGGGCTTCAAATCCTCATCATACAAAGCAAAAAGATAAGTTTCTGTTGATTTCCCAGGCATCAGGGGAGTTCCTACCATTGACTTCAGGTGTGCAATCAAGTTCCCATTGTAAGCCTTTGCATTCTCTTCACTTGGCCCCAACTTCATTGCTATCCCCCTTGTATGGCCATCCTGTTTCCGCCACCAAAATCTCCACTCCACCAAATCCCATTTGTCTATAGCAGATCTCACTGCATCAACCTATGGGGGGAAAAACACGCGGTTTTCTGTTATATTGTGTTAGAAACAGAGAGAGGTTGTTTCCCGATGACCCATAATAAAAAATACTGCTATTTCACAATATAAGAGTGCAGCCAATTTAGTGAGTCATTTTGCTTTATTACATCATATTCCAACAAGGAAATAAGAAAACAAGAACAGGAATATTCAAAAATGCCAATCTCTATAAGATCACCAGCTTTTCATCAATTCATTTTCCACTTTTGATATGCTCCTTAAAATGTCAACAATACAATGTTCAGGAGAAAAAAGGACAAGCAAAAGAACAATGATACATAGCAATTCGAAAAATAATACTAGATACTTCCTTCCTCTATTGGTATCGGGCGCGTCTACCGCGTCCCTCCTCCCACCGCGTCACTGAATTCGTTCGCTAATTACCATCTCATCTAAACCTCAAGTTATTACACTAACGAGTAACTTTATCATTTACAGATTTATCACATGTGAATAACGATAGTACAAGAAAACAGTAACGGACAATAACAACAATAACATTACCCCATTGCAACAATAACATTACCCATTGCCTTAGAGGCTCCCGTCTATAGTGAAGTAAGAGAGGTCGGATGTACGCAACCATATCCATGTGTTAGAAGCACAGAGGTTGTTTCCCGATGACACATAATGAAATTGCGTGTCAATTAACTGTAACTTCACAATATAAGAAGCGCAACTAATTTAGTGATTCATTTTGTTTTATTCAATCATATCCCAAAGTCAAAAAAGAAGGTGTATTCCACGAAATAGAAACAAGAAAATAGAAAGAAACATAAAGTAATAGAAAGTATGCCAACCTGAGCATCAAACATGTTAGTATACTTAATTTTGGTCCCGGAATCAACTCGGCCGGCGTTAGGCTGAAACAAGCAAAATGCAAGAGTCTCCGGTCTCGGATCACTTTCATAAGCAAAAAGGGGTACGGTTAATCACGAACGGCGACCCGGTAACATTATTGAATGTCAAAAGCCCTTTCAATCAAATCACCAAAATTCGGATCAAAACTTCCAGAAGATGGAGGATCAGATGATTTCAGCACAGCCATAGAATGTACAGTTGAAACCTTTATTTTCCACTCAAAGAAGCAGAATGAGGACATTTTCGAGATTTTGCATTGCCGGAAGTAGCTGTGACATCAATTTCCAGTCACCGGACAACAAGATTTCATTTCCTACATTAATTTGAATTATTTTGCTAGCTGGATAAAATGGGACCACATTAGTATTCACCCCAGTTCCTAGCAAAGTCTTGGTCGGTGGACATCGCCGGAATGTCACCGTTGGCAACTCCAATCATGATTCCGATACCGGTGTTTGCTAATGATTTGATGATTACCGGGTCGGATCCGTATAAACGGACCTTTTCAATTGAAGTGGATTGTAATAATTTAGCTGTGGCTTCTGGTGATGGAAGATTGTCGGCTACTTCGCCGTAATTTACACCAATAAATGATTGCGATCCTGAACATTTATCAAAAAGATACTTCAAATGAAATACGTTAACTGAATAGTGATTTATCTAAATTGACATATACTGATAGACCGACAATCGGAATTCTCATAACTCTCTCTCTTTTGGAACATAGTATTGTTTACCTCACACTTATCCACCCCAAACTCTAGCTATAGCTTTTGCTGTCCTTGCTATACTGGGTATGATGATAGACCGACAATAATTAATCTAAATTAGCATATTATCGTTGGAAAGTTACACGTAAATGATATGGATTAATGGGACAGAGTTCTACTCTAAGTTGAGCTCTTTACCATGATATCAAGTGCTTTTCATTTGAATAAGAAGAATGAACTGAGCAATTAAGAAAAGAAGCTTACTTGAAAGATGGGCAAGATGGAATGTGCAGAGGAAGAAAATAGCTGAAATGTGAAGAAAATTCTCCATGGATGAGTTTTTTTCAACCTTATAAGCGTTTTGCTTGCAAATGTAGATAAAGCTGCAATCTTTGATATGAATGAAGAAGATATAAAGAGGAAGAGGTCGAAGAGGAAGAGAAAAGGGCAAAACAGGGAAGAGGAAAAAAAGGACACTGAAAGAGTGAGGTAGATACGCCGCTGCTAAATCGATTTGGTTGTCGGTGGTGCTGATAAGACATGTGCAGGAGTAACTCCTACCCTTAAATTTTGAACACTAAAGTGGCGTTTGGTTCGTATTTAGGTATCGGAATCAGAATCGAAATGAATATGACAGGATATGAGTTTGAAGTATATGAGTTTAGACCTATAAAAATTATAGTTGTTTGGTATTGAAGTGAGAATGGATATGATAGATATTGATGATGCTTGGAAGGTATCGTAATTGGAATGAGTATCGAATGTGGACAGCCGGTAAAATGGCCGAAAAAATTAGACCGACCGGAATAGTGACTGGCCGGCAGCGGGGCGGCGGCCGGTGTGTTGACCGTCGTTGACCGGTCATACCTCTCATTCACCCATATTGGTAGACAGGGGCATAGTATATCAAAAAACGACATCCATTATCAAATACTTGGATATCAAACCGAAACGCATTCCCACTTTTCTCCAAACAAACAACTTTAATGGGTTTGAAGGAATCCAAACCTATTCCCTTAATCCTAAACCCCTCAACCAAACACCTTCAAGATTATATAACGAAACAATCACAAGAAACATACTCAATATATCCTAATGACATCCTATGATTATCTAACGAAATAATTTTTTTATTTGAAAACTAAAAAAAAAGGTTCTGCAAATATTGGGTGTGACTAACATTTCCAGTTTGTTTCTTTAATATACATTAAAATTGATAGGTAAATTAAAACTTTCTCTGAATTAAACTTTTCCAAATTTCATTAGAGATTCATTAGCCATATCATGAGATTTTGCTATAAAAGCATGTATAAATTGCAATGAAAGCTATGTGTTAATAAAAAACATTTTGTTAAGTCAACATCTTGGGATAAAAAACATTTTCTATACCGACAATTGTTGAATATCCTGGGATACAGTTGTGGGCGGACGCGTGCGCAAAAAATAAATGGTCACCTCCGGCTGAGTACGTAATTTTCATAAACGTGGATGTGGCGTTTAATCAAGCAAATGCATGTGCCTGTGGACTCATTGTGCGAAACAGCAGAGGCGAGGTAATAACTGCTGAATCCAAGCCTCTTCCATCGATGATTAGTCTGCTGCAGGGGGAGCTGATGGCAATTCATGCTGGATTGCTGCTTGCACAAACTAGTGGTTATGATTGCGTTACTATATGTCAGACTGCTTGACAGCGATGGAATTGATCAAGGCCGCAGATGTCACTCTCCATCCCCTGTACTCACTTATTTCCTCATGTAGTTACATAGGAAACTCTATTTTGGATTGTCATGTTGCATTTACACAAAGAGGCTATAATATGCCGACGCATCTGCTTGCAAAATTAGGCATAGAAAACACTCTGCATATGAGATGGGGACCCAACCCACCTCTTATTGTACGTGATGTTGCAGTTGCAGACCTTCTTTGATAAAATAATAAGAATGAATGTTTCAAAAAAAAAACATCTTCCTCAGGAGTCACCCTACAGTGAAATGAACATAATCTCCTCCAGGGTAGCCGTAGTGACCGGCCCTTTAAATAAGCGAAGTTTCAGCACAAGTTGCATTTTGGCTCTTCTAGAAAAGAACAAATAACAGCGTCATATGTCTCAATCTACACGATTTAGCTGAGATATATTCCAATTGCGTATGCAACTGGTAAAATTAATGTTTTATGATTTTGAGGTAATGTGTTCGAGCCGCGGAAACAATCTCTTGTACAAAATATAGTATAAGTCTGCGTACATCAGATTGTGAATCGATCCGACCCCTCCTCAAACCCTGCACAAACACAAAAACTTAGTGTACCAGAAACGTACTTCATGCTTTTTGTTTCTATAGTTTTATTATTCATCTTTGTATATTATCAACTTCTTTTATTGGTCGCAGAAGGTTTTTTTTCCCATTTAATGTCATCTGTATATATACTTTTCTCTTTCTACAATGCTCAGCCAAAAAAAAAAAAAACAACTCTAATATGTCAAGAAAAAAACAAGGTTTAGATAGAAAAAAGACGAAACTTGTTAAGTGTGACTTAAAATAAAGGTCATTGTGAATTAATGTTGACTTTTGATTACAAGTTTTTTCAGAGATTTGGAAAAGTAACCAAGGTAATGTCTTTGTGATTGGTTTGATTGATCACAAATATTAAGATGACAAATGGAATGATTTTATTAAATGAATTATGTAGGGAGAGGAGAGCGTACATCTATGTAGAGAGTTCCACGGCATTATAAAATTAATGATGATTGATTATAGTTGAAATTTGGACTTAGTTCATATCCACTCAAAACCTTAATGCTATGTGTTGTGGTATTTCAATCTCTAAAAGTACTTTAGTCGTTCTAAATCTTTCATTTCAAATTTTGTGAGCAAATTTTTCCAGAGGTATGACATTTCTTCCTTATCGCTCCCTGTGATAATCATATCGTCCACATACATAATTAGGCACGTAATAAGATCTTCTATTTTTAAAGAATAGAGTATGATCAACGTTGCTTCGCTTGTACCCATTCTGTTTCATAACTATCGTAAATCTTCCAAACCATGCATAGGATATTGTTTAAGTCCGTAGAGAGCCTTTCTAAGTCTGCATACCCCATTGTTTCAAAATTCTCTCGACAAACCTGGTGCGACCTCCAAATACACTTCCTCTTTCAACTCTTCGTGTAGAAAAGTATTTTTGACATCTAACTGGTGCAGTTGCCAATTATCGTTCGCTGCTACTAAGAATAATACTTTGATCGTATCAACTTTTGCAATCGGAGAGATTGTTTTGGAGTAGTCAACTCCATACGTCTGGGTGTATCCTTTTGCTACTAGTCTCGCCTTATATCGCTCCACTATTCCATCTTGTACTTGATTGTGTAAATCCACCTGCATCCCAATGGTTTTTTTTTCTTCTTTTGGGTAACACACATTTTTTCGAAGTTTCATTTTTTTCAATGCCTCGATCTCTACCTTCATCGCACCCCACCAATCCTTTTTTTTTTCTTCACCACCTTGATAGTTATTGGAATATTTTCTGAACACAAAGAGGTAAATAATAGCTTCATACAATCTGCGATTCTCCCCACGACCACATTTACTGGGTATCTGGAGGATTAAGACACCTGCTCCGGTGAATAACACTCTCGTGGAGCACCTCTATTCTTCCTCGGGGACAGATTTCGTACCTGCGGCTCAACCAAAACATTAGTACATCCAGAATATGTAAAGCCGGAAGAACTTCATCAGGGCTTAATTTACTTATCTCTTTGTGGACGTTCACCAAAGAAAACTCAACGGTCGGTGCTGGCTCGTTGACCCTTCCTTCATTAGGAGAGGCTTGTTCGGTGGAGCTATCTACTCGTTCGATTTGGACAGTCTCAAAACTCCTAAAGTTATGTAACCAGTCTAGTGTCTCACCTGTTGTCTCCCTTAAGCCCTAGAGTGGGTATTGAAAAAATATTTGGTTTCAAGAAAAGCGCAATTCATCGTAACATAAATGCGTCGAATAACAGGATTGTAACACTAATATCTTTTTTGATAGGTATCATAGTCGACAAAGACACATTTTTCGATGCAGGAATCAAACTTAGTTTCATCAGTTTTGGGAATATCGAGGTAGATGGAACAACAAAAGATTCTAGGGTGAAGATCAAGACCGATGGAAGTGGATTTTGTGTAGCATCTTTAGTGGTATTTAATGGTGAAAGATTTCAAAGTATGTCAAAAGTATCTCAAAAATTGTATATTCTAAATTTTTGATCCTTGTATTTATAAATTCTAATTCACAAAAAAAGTTGATTTGACATATCTATATAGAATTTAACTTCCAAAGTAAGTTTATGCCCGTTTAAATTTGTAAGAAGGTATACCAAATTACAAAAGTTGCAACATTTCATCAAAAAGACAACATAAATTTTCTATTGCCTGCACAAACCGATAAACTCTTCCATCTATTTCTTGGTTGTCATGCTTCCCTGACCACAAATCCATACTATCCCTATGGAAATTCATACTCCTGATAAATGGAAAATTCATAATCCCTATCCCACGGCCACGAGAATGATGCTTAGGTGGCCTATGCATGTTGAACATCCTCACCATCCAAACTGAAAGTTTATAATCTTGATTGCCATGAAAATGATCTTAACAACTTAACAGTTTCAGCAATCCCTGCCTTCTCTCTTTTTAATGAAATTCAATGAGATCCAGAAACGTCATGTCTTCGTATATAGGAGACGTATAAAAGAGTCTAAATTTTTGCTGTCGTTGGGATATATTGGATATGTGTTGTTGTATATAGTAGTCCAAGTATCAGGATCGATCGAAAGTTCAACTTTGATCTGAAGTAAATAATATCCACTACACATATTGTTCAAAAATATGCAAGGCTTACTTCAAAAACATCTTGAATTCAATGTATAAAGAACTTGACTTTTATATATCATCGCGAAAAAGAAAAAAAAAAAACCTCGTTCTTGTCATACAACAAAATTCAGTTTGCTTGCCTATGCTAAATGAACTGATCAAAAGGTGGGACTAACCAGAGAATAGTATTAGGCCATGTCTACATATTTTAGTAACTCTTCCATCCTTTCTCAATGATATACACACATCCATCATAAGAAAGTGCAAAAGTATGTTGATCAACCCACTTGAGTATCTTCTGGCATTGACTAGATAGATCAAGAAACAACATAGAAGATGAAGATCTTCCTTGATAAGCATAACAAGAATATAGGAAAAGGAGACCATTCAAACCATTTTTCACCATTTGTGAAGCAAATAACTTATAGAAATAACCCAAGACTATTACACTCATATTTTGCCAGAGCCCCTTCAACTGGCATCAGAATATCAGCTCTGTACCATTCTGTTGAGGCAGCGTGAAGTTTGCCAAGAAATTGCCAGAACAGAGCGCGCATAAAAAACTATTCTTGCAGCAAAACTATGTACAGAAATTTGTTCTATGCAGTTCAGCACCTAAATACACACCCAAATCTTTTTATACCTCACATGACTTACAACAATGTAGTTCATGGAATGAGTAGATGGAGCAGCAAAAATGACCACTGGAAAAACCCGTGGGGGATAAAGGGGAAAATCCACACAGAATACAAGACAGTACCGAGAGTATGTTAGCTTTTAACTAGTTTCTGCAATTGAGCCATATGGGATGACAAAAAAGATATCAGAAGAACCGCCTTCTGAAGTTCCGCGCAGTAGAGTTGTATGTACGAACAAGTAAACCAACACCTATTCCCACGCCTAGACATACACCAAGGCCGATCCCTACGCCCACTCTAACCCCAGCATTGAACCATGATAGTTCCTCATCTTCACCCTCCATGTAGGTTGGCCGTCTCCAATACGCACTTCCAAATTCTTCTTCGACGTCTTCTTTGTAGTTTGCATATTCTGCTACCTGCAATGATGTGGCAAAGAAAGTTTCAGCCACTTATATAGGCAGACTGGTTACTCGCATGGCAAAAAGAATCACCCTTGGCAAGATATAAGCCAATCAAGCCTTTTAAATATTTGAACTTGAGCTCAAGCACGAACGTGATATGCATTGCGCTCTTAATTTGAGTTCAAAAACCTCCGATAGAAAACCAATCTTGGGATTAGTTTGAGCTAAATTAGATTTACCTTTTTATTCTGAAAAAAAATATCAATAAACATGTAAAAATAAAGCTCTTCACAGTATTACAATCAAAACAACATTAGTTTTTCAAAAGGAAATTTCTTGTCTTTATATATAAACTAGATATGAAGCTAATACACATTTTCACTACTGCCATATTTCCCCAGATCGTATATGTTTTCACATATATGTGAAGTTTAAGCATGTTTGTGAACTTAGGAATTGAATATCAGAGTTCTCGAGTTTTACTAATATTCAAACAAGTCAATTTCAGAATCAAGTGCGGATAGCCCACCGCCACACTAATCAACCAAAAAATCAAACTCAACTAGAACTGTTTGCAAGCCACTTGGCTCAATTGAAACCCTAAGAGCTGCATAATGAACACAAAAAATAACATTGTACACATTGGTGTAAACAAGAAAAGATATGTGCGAATCAATATTAGCCTAATTCAAGCCACTGGGCAGATACGTAAAGATGGAGGATATTCTCTGCATAGGGTACTGAACAAACAGTTCATAGATGCAGAAAGTAACTAAGTTCTAGACAAAAATGGTTAATTTGCAAAAAACCCGAAAAAAAGTTGATCATTTGTGGAACCATCAAGGGGAACATGACAGCAGAAATTATACATGTAAAACCCTGACAATAAAAGAGTGCAGAGATATGTTTGGTCACCTCTGCAATAAAACCCTCAGTATCAACAACAACAATTTTTAAGCCTTTTTCCCACTATGCGGGATCAGCTGTATGGATCAGACATTTCTCTTGCACTTATTTTATTTTGACTTTTTGTTTGTTCGGTTTTGTTTTTGTTGTTGACTCTAACCTAAATTCTACCTTCCTTGTGTGTCTCCTAATGCCTAATGTACAATATGCGCCTTTAGAATACGTATATTTCAAAACTATCATATCGTCCCAACTGTGATTCAGTCCTAAAAACTTAAAATTCTCACTTAAATCTTATAGCCTCTACATGACATCGCCTAAATGAATCAATTGTCTCAACTGTGCTCTATCACTGACCATTTGCTCTCCAATTATCATAAAGGTGATATCCTTCCTTATTATCTCTCTCCATGTCTTCTCACTCTCCACGTATAACATGAACCTCATTCATTATCTCGCACCGCCATCTGCAGGATGCCTTTGCACATGTCTATACCATCTTAACATTGACTCTTTCATCTTCTCATCTATAGAAGTCACCCAACATTCATTGAATGCCCACAAATCCATCTTTATATTCTCATTTCCGCCATCCGCATTCTTTGTTCATGCTCATAATTGACTGCCCAACATTCAGACTGGGTCTTACTGCCGTATTATAAAACTTTCCTTTAAGCCTTTAAGGCATTTTCTTATCACAAATAAGGTCTGACGCACTTCTCCACTTTAACCACCCTGCTTGTACCATGTGATTCACATTCTTGTCAATTACTCCATCTTTCTGTGGTATAGATATAAAACCCTCGGTATCACCTAGAATAAATTGTTTACTTGGCATCTTCAAATCACATTTTGTTTTTGAATAAACTTTCTAACGGTAACACATTAAAATAGTTATAGCGTTCTTGAAAGCGAATATATCGAACAAAAGAATTGTTCACATGTATTTTGCTTAAAATTCTTTCCCCCTAAAAAGGAAGACGTTTTTCTATAGGAATGCTATCAGAAACCATCAAATGCTAATAGACAAACTTTACAAGCTAGAGCAAAAATAAGCACTGGATCTATTTTTAGCATTATATCAACGTGTATTCTATGGGAGAAAGATGAACATCCCTTTGAAGAAAATTTCCTGCCAAGGGAAAATCAAATCTACAAGAATACACAAAATGAACTCCATCAGCAAACATAATACTTAATGCACTTCTATCACCTACATAAACACAGTAATTGTCAGTTGATGTAAGACCCAAATAGGAAAACACATGGGTCCCACCAATGGTGATCTTAACCCAGCTTGAAATCAGCATTGGCATGAGGCTTCCCATGTCAAACGCTTGCAATGTGCATAAGAAGGGGTCGCTGGTAGGTGGAGGAAAGAAAGATAAGGTGAACATTGATAAAAAAAAAAAAACAGCTCCCCAGGAGGAGGCATGGAGAAAGGATAAATCGATAAGTCAATATGCTGGGATGTCATAATAACACAGTTTTTATTTTTTATTTTTTTAGTGCATTATTTTTCATGGTAAAATAAGATACAATGTGTTGCAGCCTTCTGCATGCATCTGAAATAAAATAATGTTGAGGCATAAAGATAAAGGACATTATAGCACCAGAGAATTTACTAGCTAAATCAACTACTTCTCACAAGCAAAGGTAAATTATGAAAATAGATATTGCATTTCATCAATAGAATAAGTGAAGCATATCCAGCTCCTCAAAAGTGAACTTGACTTAATTGAGTTGAAATAGATGATAGCCCCTAGAAGCAAATGGAAGTCACCATGTGTCCATCACATCCCTTGACTACTGCCCCTCCACCTCTTTCCAAAGCGCACACACATAAATTTGACCAAAGATTAACTCTAGCCCAGAGGATTTGGAAAGCAATGCAAGCCTTAATTTCAGCAGTACTATCGCAACTAATTGAACAGACTGGCATGCAAAAACATGAATATCTGACTCAAATTGAAAATGGTACCTGGAGATCCAAACTAGAATCAACATCCTTCTCTGTCTCAGAATTGCCATTTTCTGGAATAGAATCTAACATTCCCCTCCTATTGTTCTTCTTGCGGGGATTCAGTTGCAAAGTCTTGGTTAAGATAATTGGAGATCCTGAGAACCAACCTGCAATATATACCTCGATTGTTGGAGGCGGTGTATCGGACCCTTTAATCTGCTTGCCCTTTAAAAATCCTGTGCAAGCACTCATCACTGTTTCACAATCCATGTGCCACTTCCTAGCATTTGTCTTCAACTCCCCAACAGAACCATTGCGAGAAGACATTTCAAAGATCCCAGAAATCACAAGATCCCCTTTATGGAGAACCTCAAACTTAACACTTTCAGTGAACCTTATGCTATCAGTACTTACAAATGTAGCTTCTTCCGATTTTTTATCTGCACGGTCCCTCCGAAGATGACAAGATGCCCCTTCAGAATAGATTGAACACCTTTCACCATTCACTTCAAGAAGAGTGTCAGGGGTCATAGGGGTAAGATTGATGGTAAGGCTTTGAGGGGTTGAATCATCAACCACAAAATTGCTGATTCTTACATAAAAGACTCGTATATCAAACCAAGCCAACTTGCTAGAAGTATGGTAAAGTGGATGACGAATTATCTGAAGCCCATGATCAGCTGCATCACCATTGCTTATTGATCTGTACGAGTTATCCATATTTTCAGGAGCTGAGCTCAATTCTCACAAGAAGACTTCAGAGCAGATGAACTTGAGGACATCCAGAGAATCCTTCAAAGACACTAAAAAGTACCAAAAACCCTGTTTCAAATCATAGAAACAATTTGGTCATTAGTATACAACATTAGACCAAATCATTTCGGAAAACTAATACAAAGGGAGGAAGGAAAAGCCTTTTTGTTGCAACAAGCAGCAGGCTTTGGTCTGTTTATAGCAACAGAATTCTTTGATACAAGGAGGAAACGACAAAGTATCTCCCAACTCTACAGCTTTACCAAAAAGGGGCTTCTGAAGTCATTTCTAGACAGTACCATATACCAGGCAACATATCCAATCAAAAATTTATGAATTCATACGAATTAGAACATAAAAAGGGAATAAATAATTGTGGTTATCAGGCAAATTTTTAAAGAGAAAAAATATCATGTTTAGAAAATAATTGTAAGTTGTAACCCAAAAAAACTGATTGTAAGAAAAAGTTCACAACACCTAAACAAAAACATTCAAGAAAATCTGTAAAATTACTAAAAAGCTGGGAAAACACAAACCCACAAAACGCATGAGGTAAGAACTCATATGAAACAAAAACCATCAATTCCATCCAATTGAAAAGCCAGAAAGTTGAAATCTTTGTTACTTTACCATTTTATCTTCACAACTCAAAGCAATCACAAAACTCGAATGAATGAAGCCCTCTGTTCCCAAAAGAGAGAAGAGGGTCGGAGATCGCAAAAACAACAATATCTAACTTTCACCAATAGATTTCTCAGCAACCCATAAATAATAGATACAAGTTTTATTTAGCCAAACCAACCACAACCACAACCACAACTCAGCACCCCAAAAATATTGGGAGGGGAGGAGGGGGAGGGATTTATCGGTTATACTTTTAGCTAATTGCAGTCATATAATGGACTTACAGCGAAAATTGTTTCATCCACAAGCTCTCCTTTTTTGCTCAAATAATTGGGTTGTGCATTGCAATCTGTCAAGATAGTATAAATTAAGATGCCCGTAATTTCTCAAATCACTTTCAAGCTCCACGTATAAGCTTTTGATCCCTTCTTGCGCTTCTTGTGGCCTAAATTTCATAACAGCGACAAAAATTATGGGGAAAAATATGTATCAAATCGGCAAAATAGACTTTCAGTCCACGACTCCTAAAATCTTCAGTACCACGAACTTTGCATATTAACCAATGGACATCGAGCGTTTGGGTCTTCCCTTGATGTTTATCTACTAGTACAGTATAAGTGTATTTGCATTAATACTGCTCCCTCTCGTATCTTAATTAGTCTTCTACTTTCTTTAGAGTCCTAAAAGTGGTATTTATCAATTAAAGAAAAGGTGTTTGTTTTTTTACAATTTTTTGTGTTTGTCTTTATCTATCATTATATACAGGTACATATACAACAACAACACATATCCAGTATATCTCAACAACAGGAAAAACATATACATGTACATTTAGAGGCGGAGATTTGACTCGAAGCAAACTCTCTATCCTTTAGGATGAAAATATTGTTTGCATACTTCTCATTCTCCTCAGACTCTAACAATAGATTTTGTTGTCGTTAAGATATACTATATATTTGTTGTTTTTGTTTTTTACAATTAACTTTTTACAGGATTTTTCAAAATTAACTTATAGATTATATTTGAACTATTATTTAAATAATTCGTGAAGGTAATGCATCGATTGTAGGTAAATAGTAAAACAAAAAAATAAAACTAAATGTAGTAACTATTCCGGTAACCAAATAATACATTAAACAATGTAAGCATAATAATTTGAGAACAATTACTTTTTACCCTTATATTTTAGCAAAATAACACATATACCGTCTCTTGTATAAGATTTTATTTTACGCATATTGTGGTTTTGTACTAAAATAAAAATAAAAGAAATCCTTTATTTTTTCAACCTGCCTCATTAGTTTGACAAATGATTTTACTCACATCCCCACATTTGCACCTCTTCTACTTTTGACTTATAGCATTATTTTTGATAACTTTGATAGAAAATATGATTTTCATTTTTGTCCAAAAACGAAAGGGTCAAAAGGCCAGAAATAAATTTGAGAAGCTCTACCAGTTATTATATCAAAACATAGAGGATAAAAATGTAATTATTAATTTAAAGAAGCTAGAATTAAAAATGAATCTATGAAGCATAAGTTACTAATAATGCCTTTATTGTTATTATTTTTTTTTTGAAAAGAAGCATTCCTTTTGATATTAATGAGCTAGAAATACAGTTTACTTTTCAGCTGACGTCCAACTCAATGAATTTGGAATTATAGGAAGTAACGTTTTCGCCTAACGTTTGAAATTATAAATGAAATTACAAAGCTACCCATCCTAGAATGTTTGTCAATTGTTAAGAAGTAATTTTGAATTTCCCGAGAAAAAAAGTACGGTAAAATGCTTTTTTTTCCCAAGAAATAATTAAAAAAATATTATGATTTCTTCAAAGATTCATGGAGTAAACATAGACAGTAAGCTGGAACGAAGACAAAGCCAAAATTATTGGACAATATCTTTATAAAAATATATTAAAGAGTGAAGTCGAATTTATTCAAGTGTGGTCATTGAATGCCAGTCCCATGTTGTATAAAGTATGATCCTAGCACTTCTCTATACATTTTATTTGGGGAAACTCCCTAGTTTTAGGACGTAGGTATTGTTTGCGTATCATTCATCCTCCTTAAACTTTATCGATAGTTTTTTGTGTTGTTGGAATATATTAGGTATGATTGTTGTTGTATAAACTGAAAGGTTCCTTTAGAAACAATGAACTTGAGAATTTCTTTTTGTTCTTTTTTTTTTTTTTGCTTTAGCTCAATTATTACTCGTATTTTGCACGCCTAACACTTTCAATTTCTATGTCTCCTATTGACATGGTCAAGTGATCTCAGTCTTCTTTCTCTTATCTTATCTGTTATACTAGCCACTCCTAACCATTTATATATATATATATATATATAGTGAATAATAGAATTGGAAAGTCGATCGGATGATACTTCATCAAATGATTATACACGGGAGATGTAAGGTAATATAAAAAAAAAAGAACAGAAATGAACGCTAAAAGGTTTTTTTATTGGATCGGGAATCCAAATTGGGATTCGGGGAGCACCTCAGTATGTGATCGCGCGCAGTAACTGGAAGTTCTATTAGACCTAAGGCCAACTTCAATTCACCAAACCAAGGTTCATCTCGTGTAGTGATTGTGGACTCGTACAAGGATATTGAGTAGACGGTTGATGTATCAGACCCTCTCTTTCGTAGCATGCATTCCCATCTGTGTCGCAACTGATTCGGTAAGCTACGTGTCCGGTGCACGGAGAACTGCCTTCGGTCCTCCA
>AP025070.1:31753194-31784060 GCA_036186865.1 Eustoma russellianum
TATATATAAGAGTCCAGTATTATCGAAATACCCACTCAGAAAAAAAAATATCTAAAGACGTAGTAAAAACATCAGAACTGCTTTATTGAAAAAGAAATATATAGATTAGAGCAAAGTCAAAGTGTTCAAAAAATACTCAAACTTAGATTTAAAGATATAATATATGTGGACTCATTGTGTAGAGGGGCAACAAAGATGGGGATAGGATCCTCTCACCGTAAGAGGGTGCGGTAACGTGTGACCGCGCGACACGTAGCAGCAAGAAGGGGTGGTGAGTCTAGATGCAGGTGACCCTCATCTAGCCTTACCAAACCCTCTTGCTACCACGTGTCGCGTGGTCACAAAATAGATAAGGAAAGTGGGGATGAAGAGATCTCAACCCTCAAAGATGGGCCTGATATACCTCATTAATATGTATATCTGGGAAGCATATCATATCAAAGGAAGAAACAGTTGGGAAGTGCACGTGGAGGGTCGAGATCATTTATGTTAGGATCATCTTATCCACAAGGAAACATTCATTGACAAATCGAAATTCTTAGATAGCATATGAAAAAGGATATGCTTTAAAAACCCTAGCACCCTTGTACCATGTCCAGACTTAAGAAGAAAAGACCTCTCAAACAAAATAACAATAGTAATACTAATAGTCTTTTAGAAGCAATAAAAAGAATAGACCCTTTTTGTTATGGTTAGAGTATTAAATTTCGACATATTTACCTATTGAAAAGATCATATATAAAATAAAAAAGACATTCACGGTGTACTAGGTTCCTGTGTTTGTGTAGGGTCGGGAAAGAGGCCGGATCTTTTCGCGATCTGATGGATACAGTATTACCCTACACTTTGTGCAAGGGGCTATTTCTGCATCTCGAATCCGTGACTTCAATGTCACAAAAGAGCAACCTTACTAGCTGCTCCACGACTCGACTTCAATAAAATCTTTAACGTAAATAAAGAGTGCTGTCAAAACTTCTTTTACAGGTCAGATCTCTCACCTTACTGTATGATTTATTTTCTCTTTTTTAAAAGAGTGTGACATGTATATTCAGTTTATCTAAAATTGATTTATTTGAAATGATATTTTAAACGAGTTAGAAGATAGAACACACTTGGGTTAGGAGATTTTGTCTTTTTTCTTTACCAAGTAACAAAGGTTTGCGAAAATTAACCTCAACATGTTATAGGGTGTAAAGAATAGGTTGAAATATAGACTAACACAAGTTATAGAGTCGTTGTGCTTCAGCCTCTTTTCATTTAAGTAGAATCTTTCTCTTCAACATAACAACCAAGTGACTTAGAGGCTCTCGTTTATAGTGAAGTATAGAAGGTCAGATGTATGCAACCATACTTATGTGTTAGAAAGCGAATCTTTCTCTTCAACATAACAACCAAGTGACTTAAAGGCTCTCGTTTATAGTGAAGTATAGGAGGTCAGATGTATGCAACCATACATATGTGTTAGAAAGCGAATCTTTCTCTTCAACCTCACACCCAAGTCGACAAAGAGAGATATTTACATGAATAGAACTGCAAAACATTCTTAATGGCACAACAAATCGAGGAGCTTTCGAAATAAAAAGTAATAACATGTTACTGTATTAAACTATAAGTCAAAATCTAGACTATTATAACATAGAATCTTTGGGTTATACATGAAAAAAGCAGTACTGTCAAGTTCGAACAAAGATCATACTCAAACAAAATCGAAAAGTTATGAGGGATGAATGAATATCTACCACCAAGAGATTACAATCAATTTATCAATATTTCATGTTCATTGTTGTGTGTCGTCAGACCTTGGAGCAACTAGTAAGGTGTTTGCTTTGTGACCTTGAGGTCATGAATTCAAGCCGCAGAAACAGTCTCTACACAAAATGTAGGGTAAATCTATGTACATCAGATCACGAAACGATCCGACCCTTTCTTAGACATTACGTAAACACGGGAGACTAGCATGGTTGTGTTTCAAATGTTCAATCCCTATCTAAATACGAATCACCTGAGTGTAACTAACAGTAGGCAAGGGGGAAAAAACCCATACTCCCACTTTTCTGCATGTAATTTTATTCTTCAAGCTTCACAGCTCCTGCCATGCCCTTTATATGTTGAAAGAAATCAAAATTCTTGACTGCAATTTGAATTCTTCAATCTTCACAGCTCCTACCATGGCCTTTATGTTGAAAGAATTCAAATTCTTGAGTGAATTGCTTGGAGCAAAGAACAACGACTGTCTTCCGAAAATCCCGGAGTGCAGTGACTGAATAGTATTTCTTCCGTCCCAAAACTCAGACTCGATTCTCCCTGCTGTGTAAGAGAAAGGCCGGCAGGGCGGAATGTGGGGGTGAACCATCGCCGGCGGCATGCTTCTCTAGATGGCAATGGAGAAAAAGAAGACAAAAAATGGAAATGGGAGATCAAACCATGTGCCTACTGATGCCTTGCAGATTTTATAGGAAACAACAACATTATCCATTGAATTAGAGTCTCCCGCCCATGGCAGGGTATAGAGGGTCGGATGTACGCAACCATACCCATATGTTAGAAACACACAGAGGTTGTTTCCAGATGACCCATAATAATACGTCAAGCTATATGTCGATAAACTGTTACTTCATAATATAATAAACTCAATTGTTTTAAACTCAATTGTTTTACTATAAAGATGGGCCATCTACTCGAAAAAACTTTATAATGATGTAGGTAAAATAATATGCATCATAATAGTTGATTGTTCGCTTAAAAGAAATATATAAGTAATGGGATTACCATTGATGAGGGTGCGTATGATTAAAATAGGGAGGACATGTCTCTATTATTACTGTTTCTTACTACTTTAGAGTAAATGCTAAGCTACTTAGGAGCGGTTGGAGTATGAATATTTTGATGAATTTAAAAGATTGAGATGTTTGAAAATAATAGAAAAGATTAATTTTTATTTAAGAATGACAAAGACTTGAAAAGTAAGGCATTGATTTTTAAAGAGAGATCAGGTATAAATCGATCTCTGCATAGATCGATCGATGTATACGTCGACCTTAAGAAAGATTACATGGTTCGATCAATGAAGACTTTGTCCAAAACTGGGAGCACTCTGTCCGACGTTGATCTCTACAATAATCGATCTATGCTCCAAGCCAAAATTGAACATCAATCTCTAAATGGATGCATTGATCGATTGAAGTGTACGTTGATATCTAAAAAAGAGACATCGATCCATTTATGTGTGTTTGTCCAAAATGGGCAGCACATTGTCTTACATAAATTCCTGAGATCGATCGATGGATGTAAGCAAAATAAAAAATGCTACAAAGTAAGAAAAGTGACATCGATCTCTAAATTGAGTACATTAATCGATCCAATTAACATCGATCGATCAACATCATGCTGAATTCAAATTTTCATATCCGTTACAAATGGATCTGTTGCGAAGTTAAAGTGTTTTCTCTTTCATGTGTTTTCCGAATTGATTGTGCATTTATTACCAATTGCTCTAATGCTATTTTGAGTGTTGTACACCTATCTAAACTCTTCTAGATGGTAGTGATTCAACAAATTGAAGTGTATAGTGATTGAAGACAAGTTGGGTTTCTCCAAGAGAATCAATGAAGTGTGAGACATTGGAGAAGACTGCAAAATAAAAATTATCCCCTCTATATGCAGAAGAAGCATGTAAAAGGCATTTATACACTTTCAATCTCTTCAAGCTCAATCATATCTTTATCTCAAAAGATCTCAAGTGCAAAAGTTTTAAAGCTCTAAAGCTCTTGCTTGTAGATGTTGTAGGAGTTGTCATTGCACAAAGTATTCTTGCAATAGTTGTAATATAAGTAGTTGGTACACAAAGTGGTGCTGCAATATTTATTGTAGTTCTTGTTCTTTTTTAAAGGTAATAAGAAAGTTGTTGAAAATCCACTTTAAAAACAAAGTGGTATTAGAGTAGAATCAATGAGATTCGAACAACTATGAATTATGTATTTGCATTCAGTATTTCTCATCTTCATTTTTCTTATTCTAGTGAATATTTTGAGCGGGAATGACTAAAATCATTGAAAACTCAAAAAAAATACCCAACATTCTATTCACCTTCCTTCTAGAGTATTTTTCCCAGTCTAACAATTGGTATCCGAGCTTAACTCTATTGCTTGACCAATTTTTGCAAGTAGCATAGTTTAAAGATCCTCGAGGAATATGGCAATGAATGCTTCGACTTCTACTAGCTCAAATCATACACTATATTTACTGCAACAAATACCAATGTTTCTTTTGTTAATTTTCAAAACTATTCCTTATTAAAGTTTAGAATGATAAATTATTTGAAAGGTTACGAATTTGATATATAGAGAACGGATGTCAAAGGAATGGAAGTTTCCATGAATGCAAACTCAAAAAGTGAAAAAAATCTCCTAAAAATAAGATGATTACGCGGAAGAAAAAAAAAAGCCCAAACTTGTCATCAATAAAGATGCATTTGATGTTCTTTCAAGGCTCCTGACATGGACAATTAGTTATTAGTCGTTTATACTTTTTTCGGATACATCTCTCTTGTTCGAGTTTGGATCCTTTCACCCACAATCTCATCACCCACTTCTCTACCGCACAACACGTGGCAGTAGAGAATGATATTGAGGCTAGATGAGGGTCACCTGCATCTAGCCTCACCACCCCTCTCTGCTGCCACATGTTGTGCGATAGAGAAGTGGGTGAAAAAATTGTGGGTGAGGTGATCTCATCCCCCTTGTTCACATTTAAATCATATAAAAGACGATTTCATTTGCTTTAAAAAAAGAGAGAAAGAAATGGTTTCTCAAAATACGCCAATGAGCACAAACTGACTCAAATGGGCCCCAAAAAATAGTCGATGGACTGGAAAGCTTCCCTTAACCCACTTGAGTTTCAAGTCCAGTTGGTTAGGGGGGACAATTTCAGACACGACACAAAACACAACCCGAACCTGATACGAATTTTTGCGGGTATGGGTATGACATTGGTGGGTTTCGTGTACAAATCGGGTTAGACCTGAAAGATACCCGCCGTCCGGGTATACCCGCGGGTACCCGTTTATACCTGTTTATACACGAAATTTAAAAAATATATTTTAAATAAATTTTAGAATTAATAAAATAAAAATAAATTTTCCATAAAAAAAAGACTACCGTGCTACTAAGTAACCCTATTCGGTTTCTCCCTTCCTCTATTTCCAAATCCCATTTATTTAATCTATTATTGCGTAGTCAAGTAATTTAAGTCTAGAGGACCTCACTCATTTTAATCTTTAACCTTTGATTGTGTACTTATTGTTATTTCATACATTGTATCAGTAGTCGTTTAAGTACATGCAACCTGAAAAATACACGAAACCTGAAAATACCTGAAAAATACATAAAATGACCTATACATGACTTGAAATATTTGGCTTGTCAAGTTCGTGGATATACCCGATACACGACATGAAACCTGACATGTACGGGTTTGGGTATCTGCATCTATACACGCGAAGCAAACGGGTAAGGTATGGGTACGACACTTTGATACACGAAACTCGAAAAACACAAAACACGAAACAGAATACACGACCTGTTTGACACGCGTACAGTTGGTAGACTCAAGAGTCAAGACCCAATGCTATCGAGTGGAAATCTTCTCTCTCTCCCTCGGTAGCTGCTAATGTTATTGTTGATGCATATGTATTATCGAGAAAAATCTCTGCTTGTTTTTAACACATAGATATTATATATTTCTATTGGAAAAATCGGGTAATTTTTCCACTAAGACAATACAACTAGTGAAATAAACCAGTTCAGAACTAATGAACTAGACAAAACACTAACAAATCTACCCGACAAATAATACTGAATGCTATACAACAATAGAAAAGAACTAATGAACTAGACAAAACACTAACAAATCTACCCGACAAATAATACTGAATGCTATACAACAATAGAAAAGAAAACAGTATAACAACAATAAATAGAACAGAACAACAAAAGATATAAAGATAAAAACACACCTTAAAACTTTGGTAATGGAGTTCAGCCAAGATAGCTTAATCTTCGAGCCTGCTAAACTGCTTGCTTCTATTAATATATAGGAGAAGAATAGAAGTTTATGATCATTTACACAAGAGGATGAGGAGTTTATTTATAACTCTCAAACTCTCCTCCAATTTCATATACAACCGATGTGGTACAAAATTTGAGCCGAAAATCAACAATACCTTGTCATAAGCGGAATCCTCTAAGGCAATGGATAATGTTATTGTTGTTGTTCTCTAAATATTTTTTAAACGTTGCATGTTTAAAGATTATAGGTTTATGTGAAATTTGTTAATTTTTTATACTAAATGTCTGGTTTGTATAATTAGCGACGATTTGACAGTCAACTTAATGACGTTTTAAAGACTAACATAGACATACAGTGCAACAACTTAGCAACCAAAATAGATATGTAGTAAATTATCTCAAACATTTCAATAGTGGAAGGTAGTTTTTCTTCCATTCTAAAAATATTATCATAGTTTGTAATGAACATATTTTAAGAAAATCAGACTATTTTGGTCACTATTACTATTAGACTTTTAGTTAGTTACTTGAAATAAGATGGAGAAATCAAGTAAATCTTAATCATAAGGGTAGCGTAGAAACTTTCACTATTAATATATTACTATTTTTAACAAATGAACAATATTTTTACGACAAACCAAAATAAAAACTACGATAGTAACTTTTGGACAAAAAGAGTATGTTTTAAAATTGAGATCAGCTTAGGTGTTAGATCAATTATGGTATTTTAAAGTTTGGTTTGAAAATAAAAATCCAACTTGCTCTGAAGTCAATATAACATGGCAACTATAGCGGTCGTGCAGTCGACTTATGTTTATATAAGTCTATAGATGTTTATTTACAAATTTAACATAATTCTAATATAGTATGAATAACTCGTACATAGATTAGCAATCCGTCGTTTTAGTCTACTCAACCATCTCTCACTTGAAAACATTATTAGATTACTGAAATTATTCTCAAATAGAGAGCGAGCCTCAGAGTAACTGGTAAAGTTGCTACTTTTTGTCGTGGAAAAATCATCTTGCATAAAGTGTTTGATAAGACTACATACATTAGACTGCGAACCGATTCGCCCTCTCTCCGAATCCTATGCAAAAACAGAAGACTAGTACACCGGAAATGCCCATAAATTATCCTTGAATAACCTTCTTCTATTACCTTGCTCCAAGGGATGCTATAAATAGGTAAGAAGAGAAGTGATGAGATCATTTCAGCCACTTTCCCTTCACCCTACGCGTCACCGCGCGACACGTGGTAGTAGGGGTGGGTGGTGAGGCTAGATGAGAGTTACCCGCATCTAGCTTCACCACCCACCGCTGTTGCCACGTGTCGCGCGGTGATGAATAAGGTAAGAATTTAGGATGAGAGTATCCTATCATATTCTATACTACGAACAGTATTGGAAGTTAGTATTTGACTCACTACACAGAGAAAATTAGGCTCCTTTATTCCCAAAAAAAAATCAATCAAATACAAATAATAAAGATTCATTTTTTTTTTTGTTTCAAAAAAAATGAATTGCTATGGATATGTACATGGACATAGTCATTATAAATGCTGTTTTTAGAATTGACTGAATACACGTATCTCTACGTATTATATACGTATAGTCCAATAATGCCTGATCTGATGACCCTAATTTAACAAATTTTACTATTGGATTTATGATTTTGAGTTTGAAACGTAATCAGGGCTACCAATCAGTGTTGACATATTTTGCAAATTCATAAAAAGGGGCAATAAAAGTGAATGACCGTTGAAGGATTTCATGATTTCACACGTGAGGAAAAGAATAAAGGGAAAAGACAACATTTTCTTGGAGCAAAACGTGAGGGTCTCCACCGTCTCAGTCTCAAGAAGCATAAGTGGATGATGCGAATCAGGAGCCAGCGGCCTCCTAGATTGGGTGAGATGTTACGCAGTGATCTACACAAAGTGTCACCCGCAAACAGGCCTTTGGCGTAACAACAGAGGAACACACACTGTGCGCGTCCATGAAATCGAAATTTTGCCCTCTTGCAATAAATCTCAATCCGAATACTGACTGGACTATGACCTGGAGTCAAGACCTGGATTGTTATCACAAGAGGTCCATATAATAAAACAAATTAATGAGGCAATTATTGAATATTGCGGACTAAAGAAATTTTTCTTAAAAAAATTGTCTCAATAGATTTTTTTTAATATATTGCACTTTTACAATATTAGAAAATTTTAACAAAGACAATATTTATAAAAAGTATAAGACACAGCTTGACGTAATTTTCATTATCGGTCATCTAGAAACAACCTCTGTGTGTTTCTAATACATGAGCATGGTTACGTATATTCACCCTTCTATATCTTATTATACACGTGATCCTCTAAGACAATAGATATTGGTGTATACATGTCAAATAATATTCAAAATGTTATAGTAGATGCCCTGAGATGTTCTGGCGAAACAAAGATTACTAGTGTTGTTTTGGCCCACTGCAATTTTTAAATTAAATAAAAATAAAACTTTTTCGTCAAAGTTAATTGAAATTATATTTTTACTTCAAAACGGCAAAGGAATAATATAAGAAAAATTGAACTAAAAAGTGTATCAAGAATATCGTGTTTCTAGTGTGTATGGCTCTCGTGTTTGCACATGGGGAAGAACCAGATCGCTTTGCGATCTGTTGTATATATCTTTATCATGTATTTTTTATAAAAGACTGTTTCCGTAGCTAAAAACCGATGATTTCAAAGTCACAAAACAACAACCTTACCAGTTGCTATAAGATCCGTCTTATGTAAACCATGAACACAAATAAAATAAAAAATGATACGTCAATCAAAAAAAAAAAAAAAAAGAAGTATGGTCGTGAGAAATAGCATGTTACGTCATCATATATACAAATGAATATGCCAAAAAGGTCACTTATTGTCCTCTTTGACTTGGCTGGCCATCATTTAAACAACAATATATGCCATGTCTTTGGCATCACCAATTTAGGATCACCTCACCGCAAGGTGCGGTGACGCGTGACCGCGCAACACGTGCCAGCAAGGGGAGGTGGTGATGCTAGATAAGGGTCACACTCATCTAGCTTCATTACCCCCTTTGTTGCCACGTGTCGCGTGGTCACAAAGGGGGTGAGGAAAGTTGGGGTGAGGAGATCCCAACCCAATTTCATCACCCTTCAACGGCTGGCAGATGAGATCTGAGGAGGCAAAATATGAGGCAAAATATTAGGCATCCAATCACGTGACGCCACTTGTATAATAGAGCTTTTTTTAAAAAAGGAAAAAAAGTAAATAGTAGGCCCTTTTGTACACGTGGCGTCGCGTGATTGGAGGCCTCATATTTTACCTCATATGAAGCCTCGTCAGATCTCATCCGCAACTGCTTGATGGACATTTTCATTACTTTATTGTTCTATCTCATCATCAAAGGTAACAACTACGTAAATAAAATAAAATAACCCCAATTCCGATAGTCTTCATTACTGGTATAGAAAACTGTATGAATGATATAAACGGGAAAAAAAAATACCTCAGTGGAAATAGACTATTCTAAAATTTGTCTCGATTAAGAGAATAAGGAGTCTAAATCTAAACTAATGATGATAACATGATTTGAACTCGTGCATTATAATCTGTTGAACGTACTTGTCTTTAAGCTCTATCTGACGACATAGAATTATGTCTCGCAAACAAGCTACTAAGTGTTCATGGTTGTATGCATAGCAAAATACTCAATTAAGCTACCATAATTGTCTTTAAGCTCTACCTAGTGACACAGAATTATGTCTCGCAAACAAGTTATGAAGTGTCCATAGTTGTATACATAATAAAATACTCAATTAAGCAAGTGAAACATTTCAATAAGTAGTCATTTAATTCCCGTATAAGAAGGGGATGAGAGACTAGGTAAGTGCTTTTGTAAAACCTTTTCTAATGTAGGTTTAGTATATTATTTGGCTATTTCGAATGTGTTATACTTTATATGGTAGTGTATCTTATCGGACTTTATATGGTATTGTATCTCAAATATTTATTACAACTGTTGTAGGACTTCATATCGTATTGTATCTTAAATGCGCAACTCTCTATTTTTTCCTTATATCATTACTCGATCAACAATGCTGTGCAAGAAACTGTTTCTATGGCTTGAACAAGTGACCTCAAAGTCACAAAACAGCAACCTTACCAGTTTCTCTAAGGCTCGTCTTCAACAATACTATGATTTTGTAGAATTAGACTAAGTTGTCTGACTATGTAATGAAATTGATATGATAAGTATCCCTCAAGGCATAGCTCATCCAGTTCTCGGGTTGAGAGTTGGTCTAAGAGATACAGAGTTCGATTCTAGGAACACGAGCAGCGTGGGTGTTTCACTGTTGTCTGGGCCAAAGGTCCAGTTTATACTTTGCAGTAGACATCTTGTGTGGACTCCTTGTGTATGACCTCTCCGACCTACGAGGCCGCTAAGCTCCTGATTTATATCCTCTACAATGCTTCTTAGGACTGAGACGATGAGAGTTTTCACGGTCTATGACCTTTTATTCTAAATTGATCTAAAAAGTCGCATTTAGAAAAGAGGTGTGTGACTAAGAAAATCGTAAAGAACTTGAATTCTACTCTATAAGCCAGCCCTAAAGAAAATAGTATTTTGGGAAACAAGAAGAGTCGTACTCTAATTAATAGAGCCTAGCATGCTCCAAGCATATAAGTCAATGTTTAAGACAAATAAAGAAGACTCAACACTAATACGGACAAGTATACAATTACAAGTCCCGTACTTATAATACTTCTCTCGTCTCAAAAATTTTGTTATAATTTTTATTTTGATATGTCCTAAAAATATTGTTTACTTTTCAAAAACAGGAATATATCAAAAGTCAAGATTTTCAGAGTATTCTTACAATTAACAGCTCTAGCTTATATCAATTAAAAGTAGAATAAAAATAATGAACAAAATAGTTTAACACTTCTATGTTCAAATTAAACTAAGAAAATATTTTTGAGAACATTGCTTTAAACCTATAAGAAAATCCTTAATACAAAGAAGATTAACGTTCATAAGAACAAACGTAAAATTTATACAAAGAGATCACTGCAATAGAATTATGTCTTTTTCGACTAAGATAATCTCGAAGAATCGAGATGGATAACTTTTATCCAACAAACTTACACAAGTACGAAATTAACGAAAGGAACTAATGTTATAATAGTTTGTAAAGGCAATGGGATGAAGAATGAAGGTGGATTGGTGTTTAAATAAACAAAAATAGCTTGACTCATAACATTTATCGATCTATGTCTCGATTGGACCGATCCATATGGCTTGAAAATGAAGTTGAGTATTCTGTCAGACATAGATCGATCACATCGATCGATCGATGTCACATAGATCGATCGATGTAACCTGAGTGCAAAGTTAAAACTTTCTGTCAAACATAGATCGATCGAAGTAGTTTGGATGGAAAGTTAGAAACTACTGTGAAACATCGATCGATCGATCGATGTGCCAGCAGGTGTGACTTTTCATCTAAAGTTGCAACTTTTGCACCAAGGAATCTCTTCCAACCACCCAAGCACGGTTTGAACGTCTGAAATGAAGGTAAAATGCCTACATAAAGGCATGTTTAACACATTTCAAGATATTCTAATTCCTTGTTCAAGATCAAGTAGTCTAAATTCTTCTCCAACTTTAAAAGCATTCTCAAGTGAATGTTCATTGAATTTCTATCCTATTTGCTGAGGATAAGAGATTGTTTGACTGTTGTATCCTAGGAGAAAATTTGCTTATAACCATGCATCATCTAGTGGGGGCAAATATTCCTTACGGATAGTATTGATATACGTCTCAAGCCAACTTTTAATCACTTCTCCTGCTCTCTACTTGTTGTTATTGTATCCATCTTTTAACAACTACTCTAACCTTACATAAAAAATCATGAACATCATCCTCACCTTCCTTCGGCTTATCACCAGCAGTCTATTCAGAGTTCCAAACTCAACGATGACAACTAAACACGAGGATTGCGCTTATTGCGGGACTTAACTCAACACCTTACAGGAGCTGACGACCGTGCATGCACCACCTGTGTCTGCGTTTCCGATTAAAATTAAGGAGTTATACCTCCACTATACGACTTGTTCAACAAGTCAGACTACAACCAAGAAAATCTTTTCAATTAGGTTTGAATATTTCAAACTTTTATTTTCTTTTCATTTTCGATAAAAACTGACTTCAACGACGGAAGATATACGGGAGCCCTACCCATTTCATGTGATGCTTCTTGTTTATCTTGCCGAATCATGAATAGTATTTTTTGTTGTTGAAAGGAATCATGAATAGTCTTAATCATCGATCATCAATCTTGAATCTTCAAAGCTCTATTGATGGTGAGAAATTACTACCATATATTTACACTACTCCTCAATGCCATTATTTTTCAAAACTATTGTATCATAAAAAGTTGTTTGTCATCTAACTAATGTAATTGTTTTCAAACTAACATGTCACATGCTCAACTTTCCTTTATCCATTATGTTTGTTACAGTCGTTTTGTCTTTGGAAGCAGCTGGGAACCACACGACATCTTTGGGCAGTGCAGGTACCAACCCCCCCCCCAGTACACAGGCCAATCATAACAAAAGGAGCTCAAACTTCCGACCCATGTCATAGTCCAGTTGATATTTGAGTTGTGATTATCTTCAAGAATTCAAGAATTCGATTCTAAGAACACGTACAGTGTGTGTGTTCCACTGCTGCTAGGCCGAAGGCCTGGTTTGCAGGAGGTACACTGTGTAGGTCACTACATAAGTCCTCATCCATCCTAAGAGGCCACTGGACTTATGATTTGCATCTTTTACAATACTCTTTCAAGCTGGAACGATAAAGACCTCCAGGCGAAGGATTTCGCCTTTTGTTTCAGGAGCTCAAACTTCCTGAAAATGCCGTCATATCCTCTACCATTTTTACGTACCCAATACTATACCCAAGAGCAAAATAATACGTTTTTGTTAAAAAAAATACATACTACATCTACACTGTATGACAACAGAGTACATAGATGGTATGACAAAACAACGTCTTTGTGTCATTTGGTAGGTTATAACAACAATTATACACATTATATCTCAACGATAACAAAAACAGTTTAATGTATAGGTTTTTTTTTTTTGACTGATTGGAGAAAAATAGTACTTACTGTACGAAATTGTGCTCTTTTCACATTACATATCATAAAGATAATAGAACTGGACAGTAAAAAGCATGTAAACATCAAGAATGTGAGTCTATGTAACTAGTTTACATTTTTTTATAACGTAGAACCATTTTCTTTGTTATGCGACACATGTATCAATCTATGATAGTGTATTAGTAAGGTTTAAGTTGTCCCAGGGTATAGTCTAGTTGATACTCGGGTTAAAATTTGTCCCAAGAGGTCAAGAGTTCGATTCCAGAGACGCGTACAGTGTGAGTGTTCCTTTGCTGCTAGACCGAAGGCCTGGTTTGTGGAGAGACACCTTGTGTGATTAACTGCGTAAATCTCACCTAACCTAGGAGGCCACTGAACTCCTGATTTGCATCTTCCACACATGCTTGTTGAGGCTGTGACAGTGAGAATCCCTGGAATGAGAGATCTCACCCTTTACTCCAAAGTTTAAGTTAAACGACTAAAGCTGATGTCTTAATAACATAGGAGGTTAGGTTTGAACCTTTACAAGCAAAGTTCTCACTCGGCAATCATTCATTCTCTTCATGTATGTTTTCACTTTATAATAGTTTGTTCTATGATAAAAAGTCAAATCTTGGTTCCGATGATTCCAACGCTTGCTCACTCGGCAATCATTCATTCTCTTCATGTATGTTTTCACTTTATAATAGTTTGTTCTATGATAAAAAGTCAAATCTTGGTTCCGATGATTCCAACGCTCCAGTTACATAGACTTTTATGGAGAATGCAAACAGATGTTCAACATCTTTTTAGATTGATAAGGTGTTTTCAGAACCCACACAAAGAGTCCAATAAAAACTGGGCTTGTAACCCAGCACCCAATTGTGTCTGATTCAAACTTTTTTGTTTTCAAGTTTAGATAGCATCATTGATCTCACTCTATGCGTGTTCCAGTACGAACCTGCACCTTTATGCACCTTTTTTTTTAAAAAAAAAACAGATCAATTCTATTCAAAATGGGCCAGAAAGGCCCTCAGCAAAGGATACAAGCCTAGCACAAGGCCTGACTTCGGCCTGCTAACCAGAACATTCCTCCCTAAGTACAAATTAACATTGTAATTTTCCTAGGGTGTTCTAGAAACTCATAGATTCTGTCCTGCCTCCAAGGAACAGAAATCAAACCCTAATTTCGTTCAGAGGACCCAAGAGCACCCGACAATGTCCTACCCCAAATCCTCCACTTCCAAATAGTTTTCAGCCAACCCCTTCCCTTCCAAACGATGATAACACCTCAGTAGCCCTTATCATTACCGCTCTGTACACCTCCACTGCCGGGGGTGGTAGGGCAGTCTCCCTCTGCACCACCTTGTTCCGCCAAAACCAGGCTGCCTCCACCCCTGCCCTAAAAATATATGGCTAGTTGGAATCCTCTGCAGCAGCCTCGGGGCTCTGTGGTAGAGTTAGATTCCAGTCAATCCATTCGGATGCATCTGAAATTCCAAAGAAGGTGCTCCAATGCTGGTGAGGGACCATAGATCTCCAGGTAAGTTCCATCCATTTACAGTCTCTTACTGCATGCAAGTCATTTTCTATCTGCCATCTGCACAAAGTGCATCTGGGGTCATCCAGAATCCCCCGCTTGTGGAGATTACTGGCCACGGGGAGTCTGTGGTGCTTAGCGAACCAAAGGAGGAGGGAACCTCTCCTTGGACCCTTAAGCTGTCGTAACCGCTTCCAGGTGGGCTGTGTATTTTCCCTCCCAATACTATCCTGTAAATCGTAAGCAATGTCCACTTTAAACCTCTTATCCTTCTGGATGTCACCAGGATCCCACTGGCTTCTGGCCGGATTAAGGGCATCCTGCAATATACTTCTCATCATAACCTGCTTCAGAATGCTAGCCGCAAGTTTGATGCTTCTCCATATGTGGGAGCAATTGGGCTTAGCCTGATTCTCTACGAGGGGGTCCTCATATTTGGCAAAAAGCACAGTTGCCCATAGGGAGTCCTGCTCCTTAAACATTCTCCACCCTAACTTAGTAAGTAAGGCAATATTCATCTTGCGAAGGTTTTTAATTCCCAAGCCCCCTTCTCTCTTGTGTTTGCATATTTGTGGCCAGGCAATATAGTGCAACTTCTTGTTACCATCTAGGTCCCCCCAGAAGAACCCCCTGTTGATCCTATCTAACTCCTTAATCGTAGCCTCAGGAAGTTTTGAGAATTGCATGTGATAGAGTGGGATGGAGGAGGTCACTGATTGGATTAGGACAAGTCTAGCAGCTTTCGATAAGGTCCCCATTTTCCAGGAGCTTAGCTTCTGTCTCACTCTTTCCACAAGGGGTTGATATGTGCCTCTGGAGACACGATGATGAAGGAGTGGTGTCCCCAGATACTTACCAAGATCTCTACACTCCATGATACCAAATCTGTCAATAATCATTCTTCTAAGGCCCAGTTTTGTATTAGGCGAGAAAAAGATAGTAGATTTGCTCATGATGACTCTTTGGCCCGACCATGCACAGAATATCTCAAGAGTTTTGTACATCACCTCCGCATGTTCACAGGATGCCTCTCCAAATAGGATGATATCATCCGCAAACATAAGATGCAATATTAGAGGACCCTTTCTGGTTAGTTTAATAGCTTTCCATTCCTTGCTTTCCAACTGTTGCCTAATCTGATGGCCCAGCACCTCCATGGCAATCACGAAAAGATAGGGGGCCAACGGGTCCCCCTGCCTAAGTCCTCTGGATGGGTAGAACTCGTCCAACTGTTCTCCGTTCCAAATAAGAGATAAACTGGCTGATTTTAGGCAGCTAAGGATCAGTTGCACCAATTTGTCCTTAAACCCTACATGGGGCAGCACCTTACCCAGGAACTCCCATTCTAGACGATCATAGGCCTTTTCAAGGTCCAACTTAATTGCCATCCACCCCATTCTGCCCTGTTTATGCCTCATGGAATGAATAACCTCTTGTGCAATGATAATGTTGTTGATTCCTTGTCTCCCTGGTATAAAGCTGGTTTGATTTTCCTTAATGAGTTTAGGCAGTACCATCTTTACCCTATTTGCGATTACCTTTGTAACCACTTTGATCACAACGTTGCACAAGGAAATGGGCCGCAGGTGTGTCATACTCTCTGGAACCTCCTGTTTGGGTATTAGTGTAATCAAAATATTATTTAGCCTTATGTCAATCTGTCCATGTTGAAAGCATTCCATTACAAACCTAGTTAAGTCATCCCCCACTACCTCCCAGTTCTGTTGATAGAAACACGGGGGGATTCCATCAGGCCCTGGGGCTTTATGGGGGCTCATCTGGAAAAGGGCTATCTTGATCTCTCTATCGATTGGATCCCTGTTCAAGCATGCCTTCTCCCTATTAGTAAGTGGTGGGAACTGTATAAGGTCTGCGGGATGGCCAGGACTTTTTCAGCTGAATATAATCTTTTATAGAAGTCACAGGCCAGATGTCTAAGTTCCTCCTGATTTTCCACCCAGGCCCCATTCTCATTCTTAAGCGCGAGAATAGTTTTCCTCCTCCTCTTGATCAAGGCCAAAAGGTGAAAATACTTTATGTTCCTTTCTCCATTGGCAATCCATTGTGTTCTTGCTTGTTGAAACCAATAAAGCTCCTCCTGCTCCAAGATGTTATTATAATCCTGGATTAGTGACTCCTCAAGTTTAGCAAGAAACCTAGATCTCCTCCTGGCCTGGGCCAATTGGATCCCCTTAATCCTTGCCAAGTAGTTAGCCTTTTTCTGGAAAATATTGCCAAAGTGTTCCCAATTCCAGGCACTTACCTTCTCCATAAAGTTGGAAATATTCTGATTTAGTGGGTCTCCTTTCATCCACGTTTTCTGTACAAAAATCGGGAAATAGGATGTTTAGCCCATGCAATTTGGTATCTTGATGTATGTGGTCTCTTCTTCATATTTTCCTTTGAAAGCGTGAGAGCAAGGGGGTAATGATCCGAGTATGTACGTGTGAGATGTTGCACATGAGCATCTTGAAACATAGACTGCCACTCCCGATTACTCCAGGCCCTATCAAGCCTTTCCGCAATCCTCCCATTGTTCACCCTGGAATTAGTCCAAGTGAAGCGGGGTCCTGAGTATCCAAGGTCAATTAATCCACACTGCTGAATTAGTTTTCCTAATTCATGTTCATCTCTCTGTTGTACCGTTCTTCCCCCCTGCTTATCACTTTGCGTCATCACCTCATTGCAATCACCAATGATCATCCAGGGGATATCAATATGATGACCCAGTTCTGCCAACGAGTTCCATAGTTGTTGTCTAGTCTGCCTATCTGGAGAGGCATAAATCACAGTCATAAGCCAGCTCACCTCCCTTCCTGATAGAATACCAAGATTTATAAATTGGAAGTCAAAATTGATCACTTCCAGTTTAATCTGAGTGTCATCCCAGAAACACCATATCCCCCCTCTGAAACCAGAGGCTTCAACCGCAGCCATCCTGGTAAAGTGGAAAGAGTTGAGTATTCTGCCTGCTTTAAGTGTCGAGGTTCGAGTCTCCATAAGTAAGAGAATAGTAGGGCCTTGTTCCTTTATGAGCTCACGCAAATTCCTAAAGAATCCAGGGGATGAAGCTCCCCTACAATTCCATGAAAGAACTTTCATGGGAAAACTAGTTTGTTGAGTGAGCTTTCATCTGTGGCTACCTGAGCCATATCTATATCCATCTTGGTGTTTTTGTGGATAATGACATCTTGATCATTACAGGCCTCAGGGTCTCTCATATGGACTTCTTGGGTTCCTATTCTTCCCTTCTCTGGCTCCTCAGACAATATCTTAGAGTCTGGTGGTTTAGATTTAGTGTCCATCTGCTGAGTGAGGTTGGTTGGTTGATGTTTGAGTGATGTAGCCATTGTATTGAGCCTTGTATCTAAGGTCCCAACTTTTAGTGTACTGTTGGCCAGTGCGTTGGGAGAATGTAGACCATGTTTTGGGTTAGGCAGAGATGGCCAATCCTCCGCATTACCATGCAATGGGTTAACCAGAATGGTCTGGGGATTAACGTTAGGGTGGACGTTTTCATGTGTGGGCTTCTGGGAGATTGGTATGGATATTTTGGCTTTGTTTCTGGGTTTTACTTGTATACCTTTTTTTGTATTGGTTCTGGGATTGGACTGGTGCGTTTTCTGGCCCAAAACAAGGGTAGCTTGGGGTGGGCTCTGTAATGTTTGCTGGAAACGGGCCTGGAGTTGGGATATATCGATTGGGTTGTTGGCTGGGGCCAAGTCCTCCTTCAATACTGAAAATCTTGAGCCAGCACCCAGGTGCACCTTCTGTCCTTTCTTAGCATTTTTTTGTCCGTTCTGCTGACTCTTATCTGTCAACCCAGCAAATGTACTGCTGCTCCCCTCCTGTCCTCTGATGACAGATGCCTGCCCATGGTACAAATACGTCTGTCCTTGTAGGCTCCCAGTAGATGGCGACAAACTGCCAGGACGTCTTCTCCGATGGGTTGCCGGCAGCAGCCACGGGCCAAAAGGTTTCTCCGATGACGGAGCATCTGCTGATTCTACTTGCACTTCTCCTTCTGCATGTAATAAACTTTTGTCATTCCCATTCCTCTCTTCACAGTCCCCCTCCTTATGCCCAAACTTGCCACATTCGAAACATACTGCATGTAACCCCTCATATTCAATTCGTTGCAGGATAGTCTCAGGGCCATTGACCTTCACCATGGGTGTCAACGTCTTATCCAGGTCCAGTTCGACACAAACGCGGGCATATCTCCCCCTGTTCGCAGTAAGAGTACTGTCATCAACCTTGATGGCTCGGCCAACCATGTTGCCCACATCCATCAGAAGTCTAAAATCAAATAACTCCACAGGTAAATTTGGGAGGCGTATCCAAACTAATGTTTTGTTGATAGTAGCTTTTGCTGGATTAAAGTAAGGTTTCCATTTCATCACAGTTAGATAATGCCCCATAATAACCCATGGACCTTTTTCCAGTGCATACAGATATTCTTCCTTGCTATAAAAGCGGACGATGAAGAAGTTATCCTCCAGGTCAGTTAACTCGCATCCATTCTGGAGGTGCCAAAGCTCTGACAACCGTTCCGATAGGATCTTGAAGCTAATGTTTTTACCCAGTAGCTTAATAATCAATGCTTTTCTCCATGGGCTCCATAAGTCAATGCATTGACCCCTTGTGAGATCCACCTCTGGCCATTCGGCATTCTCATTCTCCTCATAACTCCTTGGGCTGTGTAGTTTATCGAGTAGTTCAGCCTCCCAGGCTTCTTCTTCGTCCTCTTCCCCGGTATAGATGATTCTTTTCTGATGGCTCCCCGATGTTGTATCTAGGAATGAATTTTCCCCCACTGGGGGGATTGTGTAGATGATGGAGACTCATCTATAAGCATAGTGTCATTATTCAGGCTGCGTTTATTCTTCTTCGTGCTCTTATGAAGCAGATCCTGTTCTTCCGGTGAGGGAGGAGGAAGGGGCTGGAGAGAGCTCATCTTCGTGTGTTACTCAATTGGGGGTTTTCTACTTGATGAGCTTTTTGGCACCCACTTGTTTCTCTTGATTCTTGTTTATCTCTCCGTTGTTATTATTTACCTTTATGCACCTTTCTCATGCATTATAGTGTGGTTTATTCACAATGGTTGTTGTTCTTTTTATAACCACATCAACAACAACACATACCTAGTATATTCCAACGACAGTAATATATATCGTTAAAATTTAGAGATGATGAAAGACAAGCTAACAATACCTTTATCGCCTTTCTAACAACATTAAAGGCGAAAAGGTTCAAAGTCAAGATGGTTCCCATAATTCATCTCACATTACAAGAGCCTTCGCGACTTATAAAAGAGAACTTCTATATTATACTTCCTACAAGAAAAAATAAAAAATTATATTTGTACGTTATACAATACTTTTCTCTCATCTTACATTTTCATATGCATGATATTGTGTTATCAGTTTCAAGAAATTTAGAGTATCTCAAAAAATTTATATGCCATACCTATAGTTTCTCCTTTTTTTTGGTTTCTCTATAAAACATTATCTACATAGTTTAACTGTTAAGCAAAATCGTCAAGATGTATTAAAAAATTATTGCGTAAACGTCATGTCAAGATATCAAAAAGATATCAGTTGACTGGACCTAATATTTTTTTCTTTCTAAAAATGTTACTTTTTAGATAATCCATTAGTTCATTTTTAAAAAAAATTTATTGATTATCCCATGGGTTCAGATACGAGGAGGCTAAAGGTGAAACAAAAGATGAGGTCTCAGTCACGCGTCGCCGAGGGTACAAAAACAATTTTTTCTTAAAAAAATGCAGCACCCACTTCTTTAAAAAACTGGTTTTGTACACGTGGCGACGCATAATTGAATGGCTCATCTTTAGCTTCATCTTTAGCCTACTCAAATTTGAACCGCTAAAGATTAACGTCGGTTACATGATTTTAGCAAATGGTAATTTTCAGTTAAAATTACAAGTTCATCACATAAACTCACTTAATTTCCAGAAGAAGAAAAAAAGAAGACATAAGCTCACTTGTGGTAAGCGTTATCCCATGATTTTACTCCAAGATTTACGTTTGACTTCTTTACATTAAAAAAAGTAAAAGAAAACTTAAATATCAAAATATAACATGCGACAAAACCATGAATTAGCTTATACTATTCATGTTTCCATTTTACACTTTTCATTTTGAGACACACTCTTGTTTGACTTTAGAATATGATAAAATAAAGTAAAATGACTTACTAAATTAGCTGCGCTTCTTATATTGTGAAGTAGAGTTGATCGATACAGTTTCACGTAATTTTCATTATGAGTTATCGGAAAACAATCATTGTATGTTTCTAACACATAAGTATGGTTGCGTATATCCGACTTCTCATACCTCGCTATAGGCGTGAGACTTTAAAACAATGGGGTAATGTTGTTGTGTATGTTTCCATTTTACATTATAAAATCACGTAGGATTGTAATGTCTCTCAAATGAGTATATTATAGTTTTAAAGTTGAACCCCAACCAGTAAGGGTCCCTGCCACACCCAGTCAAAGTTAGTGTAGGGATGTAAATCAGGTACCCAATGGCCCGCTATCAGGAGCTTGGTCATATACACAGTAGTCTGCATAAGGAGCCCCCAGCACTGCAGTCAAGCCTACAGGCCAAGGAAACTCCCACATTATGCAGCACTGCAGTCAAGCCTACAGGCCAAGGAAACTCCCACATTATGCACTTGTTGGAAATGTGCATATACACAGTAGTCTGCATAAGGAGCCCCCAGCACTGCAGTCAAGCCTACAGGCCAAGGAAACTCCCACATTATGCACTTGTTGGAAATGTGCATATACACAGTAGTCTGCATAAGGAGCCCCCAGCACTGCAGTCAAGCCTACAGGCCAAGGAAACTCCCACATTATGCACTTGTTGGAAATGTGCATATACACAGTAGTCTGCATAAGGAGACCCCAGCACTGCAGTCAAGCCTACAGGCCAAGGAAACTCCCACATTATGCACTTGTTGGAAATGTGCATATACACAGTAGTCTGCATAAGGAGACCCCAGCACTGCAGTCAAGCCTACAGGCCAAGGAAACTCCCACATTATGCACTTGTTGGAAATGTGCTCTCTTGGTTTTGCGGAAACTCCCACATTATGCACTTGTTGGAAATGTGCTCTCTTGGTTTTGCGAAGAATTGAACCTCTGACTTCCCTTTCGAAAACTCCTGCCCGAAACCAGTTGGGTTATGTTTTGAGCACGAGTATATTATAGTTTTGGTTGGCGATATACTTCCGTCAACTAAACCTGATAAAATCATGTTTAGATGAACTTTTATACGATAACAACTGACGTGATCATGATCTAACAATTTTGAGACTAGCTAATCCATTCTGTCGATTGGATGGTCAAAAATGCCCTTTCAAATGTAGTTATTAGTAAAGTTGTATATTATCTGAACTGATTCGAACATTCATTTATCAAATCAAGTATGTTTGGAAATTTTTAAACTCGAACTCGAACAAAATCTTTTGTGTTCTTATAAATGTCAAGTTTTGAGGTCAAATGAGTTCGAACTTAAGCAGAGCTTGACCTATTTTGAGCAACTATAAAGAATAGCTTTTTATTCTAGAAATTGTGTCCGAGTGTAAACTTTTAATTTTCAAATGATATTGTTGAATAATTATTGTTTTTGACATAAGAAGTTATTATCGTTTAAATAATTGACAACTATGATATTTAATTTATTATTTGTATTAAACAACAACAACAACAACAACACATAAATAGTATATCCCAACAACAGCAAAAGCTATAGCTAAGGTCTGGAGAGGGTGAGAGGCAGACAAACAATACATCCATCTCAAGGATAGACAGTTTGATTCCAGTGAGACCTCTAGCTCTATATATACCTGCATATCCATATAATACACGCCAAAAAAAAAACAAAAACAAAAAAACCAAAAGAAACAAACCAAAACAAACAACCAAAACCAAAAAAAAAAAAGGCAAAAGTCAACTTAACGTTGAGCGAGTATCTACGCCCATTTATATATACTCTAAGCTACTCTTATATCCTGCCTAAACCTCGTTAACCGTAATACTCCGTCTCCATGAGCTCAAATCCTGGATCATGTACTCAGAGAGGTGTAAATCTAGTAGGTAATGTCTAATCTGTTCCTTCCAAGTCAGTTTAGATCTTCCTTTACTTCTTTTCCCATCTACAAGATTTAGGTAATGTCTAATCTGTTCCTTCCAAGTCAGTTTAGATCTTCCTTTACTTCTTTTCCCATCTACAATGAGACTTTCAACTGCTCTGACGGACATCGTCTGTATTATTTGTATTAAACAAACATATTAATATAAAATCAAATCACGCATATACTTTAAGTTCAAACATTCTTATGAGCTAACTATTTGAGTATTAATATGTTCAAGATTTACTTGTTAATTATTCAAATCAATTGAAATTTGATCATAAATTTTATCGAACCAAGCTAATCTATGGAGGAAAAAAAATCTTTCCAGGCCTGCATGAAATTTTTTTCTTAAAAGCAAAGGATACAAAATCTTTTCTAACATTTTCTCACAAGAGGAACTGTTCAGCCAGCCTCAAGAAATCTGAAAAATCAAAGAGCCGTCCCTATAAAATCCTCCTCCTGGTCTCAGCAATCTCCCCGACATCTTCCAGAATCCGTTGATTTCTCCTTTCGCATTTCCTCCTCATTATTATTATTACACAAAAACCGTTTCTTTCTGTTTTTCAATTTTTCATACACCCGTTAAACATATACTTGTTAGTCTCTACTTGACACAGAAACTCCACTAGAAAGTTCTCATCTTTCTACTTTGACCCCACCAAATAGTCACCGGTATGGAAGGATCCGGCGGCGGCGATGGTAGTGTAAACAACCCACAGCTAGGGATTCGGATCCAGCATTCAAGAAGGCTCCCAGATTTCTTGCAGAGCGTTAATTTGAAGTATGTTAAGCTCGGGTATCACTATTTGATCTCTCATTTGTTGACCCTTTGTCTTGTTCCTTTAATGATTGTGATCTTCCTTGAGGCTTCCCAGATGAACCCAGATGATGTTTTTCAATTATGGATGCACTTGAAATATAATCTTGTTTCTGTAATAATTTGCTCTGCTTTTTTGGTATTCGGATCCACTGTTTATGTCATGACCCGGCCCCGACCCGTTTATTTAGTAGATTATTCTTGTTACCGGCCTCCGGATAATTTAAAGGCTCCTTTTACTCGATTTATGGAGCATTCAAGGCTTACTGGGGATTTTGATGAGAGTTCTCTTGAGTTTCAGAGAAAGATTTTGGAAAGGTCTGGTCTTGGAGATGAAACTTATGTGCCTGAGGCTATGCATTATCTTCCTCCCCGGCCGTCGATGCAGGCGGCCAGGGAGGAAGCTGAGCAGGTTATGTATGGAGCATTGGATAATTTATTTGCTAATACTAATATTAAAGCCAAGGACATTGGGATTCTTGTTGTGAATTGTAGCTTGTTTAATCCAACCCCTTCCTTATCGGCTATGATTGTAAATAAGTATAAATTGAGGGGAAACATTAGGAGTTTTAATCTTGGAGGGATGGGATGTAGTGCTGGGGTTATAGCAATCGATCTTGCTAAGGATTTGTTGCAAGTACATAGGAATACTTGTGCTGTTGTTGTCAGTACAGAAAACATTACTCAGAATTGGTATTTTGGGAATAAGAAGGCAATGCTGATACCAAATTGTTTGTTTCGCGTTGGGGGTTCAGCTATTTTGTTGTCTAATAAGTCAGTAGACAAGAGAAGGGCGAAATATAGGCTTGTTCATGTTGTTAGGACTCATCGTGGAGCGGATGATAAGGCGTTTCAGTGTGTATATCAAGAACAGGATGATGCTGGGAAGACAGGGGTTAGTTTGTCGAAAGACTTGATGGCTATTGCAGGTGGTGCTCTTAAGACAAACATTACTACATTGGGTCCTCTGGTGCTACCCATAAGTGAACAGCTTCTGTTTTTCGCGACTTTGGTGTTGAAGAAGTTGTTCAAGAAGAATGTGAAGCCTTATATCCCTGACTTCAAGCTGGCGTTCGATCATTTCTGCATACATGCTGGTGGGAGGGCTGTGATTGATGAACTTGAGAAGAATCTGCAGCTGTTGCCTTTACATGTGGAGGCTTCTAGGATGACTCTTCATAGGTTTGGGAACACTTCATCGAGCTCCATTTGGTATGAGCTTGCTTACATTGAGGCCAAAGGAAGAATACGGTGTGGGCAGAGGATTTGGCAGATAGCATTTGGCAGTGGGTTCAAGTGCAACAGTGCAGTCTGGCAAGCATTGAAGAATGTAAAACCATCTGAAAATGGTCCATGGGAGGATTGCATTGACAAGTACCCTGTGAATGTTGCTGATAGGAGAGGGTAATGTGATTAGATTCATCAGTTAGATCATCTCTTTTAAGATTGATTGATCTTGATCTTGATCTTGTTTTATCTATGCACGCATTCTTTTTGTGTTGTTGTACTTGTAAGATGAGTCAACATGTCTCGTTTTATTCTTCTTTGGCACTGTGCTGATATTTTCGGTGTAATTACTCTTGTTTTCCTCATGATTATGGTGGAAATGAAGCAAACAGTTTATGAACCGATCAAGTTCAGTTTGGATTTTCGTTCAGTTTGGTTCGATAAAGTTTGAGATTGAATTAGGCTCGACTGAATATTTAACTAGTTAATCTTAAACATATTGATGCTCGAATCATTAGTTCGTGAGTATGCTCAAACTTATGATATATATGAAAATTATGTTTGTTTTTATGTTATATTAGTATGTTTTTCTGACACAAACAATAAATTAAACATGATGATTGCATTATTGTAATGATAATAAGTTTTCATGCAAAAAACTGATAATGGTTCAATACTATCAACTAAAAATACATGTTTATGTCTGCTATATATAATTTCAAAAATAAAAAACTATATTTACTTGTGCTTGAATATTTAAGACATTCGAATTCGAGTTTGAAATCGAATAGCATTTAAAGATCGAGTTTAAGTTTTAAAAAAAGTGAAAAAAATGCTTGACTCAATAGGTTAATATTTGGATCGTCTAGATAGTTTGTATCCGTACTCATGATTATGTTGAGCTAGTGTCCGTGCTTTTCAATGACTACTTCACATCAAATTAAGTGTGATGGATTCTTTACATTGCACCATGCTGCAAGATATGAATTTTGATCTTTTATGGGGTTAAATGTAGCGAAAGAGATACAGTGACGCGGGTGGGAGGGGTGACGCGGCAGACGCGCCTAATAGAGTGCTGACATGTGGCCCCCCCAATGAAAAGCAAAGACGCGGGTGAGAGGGGTGACGCGGCAGACGTGCCTAATAGAGTGCTGACATGTGCCCCCTCAATGAAAAGCAAAAAAAACCGTTACAATTACACGTGTCCCCCCTTATCGGACGCGTCTGCTGCGTCCCCCCTTCCACCACGTCACCGAAACCGGACCCTAAATGTAGCTGCTGGAAAAGATGAAATATTGTCATCTGATGAAATTAACCCTCAATTAGCTTTTAGTCATCAAAGATAAGAGATGAAATTAACCCTCAAATACTAGGCTTCCTAGAATAACATTTGCAATATTAGGTCTGCATTTGCTTTTGTTACTCGTTGACTCATCCAATTATAACAGGCCAATCTAGGAGGTCAATCTAGTGTGGGTGTTCTTCTACTGTTAGGCCAAAGGCCTGGTTTGTGGAGGGGGACACTTCGTATGGATAACTGCGTAAGATCTTACCCAATCTAAAAGGTCGCTGGACTTCTGATTTACATCCTTCACACAACTCCTTGGTGCTGGGGCAGTGGAAGCCTCCGGGATGAGGGATTTCACCCTTGACATCAATTTGTGTATTGGTGGTAATGTGAAGTGTTAGAGTATGAGTACTTCAATAGTTTAAAACATTGAGATGTTTGAAAAAAAGTTGAAACAAATTATTGATTTTTATCTAGAAAATGGCTCGTAATAAAGTCAAGAAAATCAAGACATTGACATCTAAAGAAAGATTAATGTATACATTGACTTTTACACCAATCTCTAGAAGGAATGCATCATCTATTGAGGTAGACCTTGTCAAAACTAGATGCAAGATGACTATCATTGCATAAATCGATCGATTTCCAAGTGAAAATTGTACATGGAGCCACAGACACACTCTTCTTTGACTTTGAAATATGATGGAATAAAGCAAAATGACTCACTAAATTTTTTGCGCTTCTTATACTGTAAAGTGGCAATTGATCGACACAGCTTGACGTAATTTTCATTATGGGTCATCGAAAAACAATCTCTGTGCATTTCTAACACATAGGTATGGTTGCATACATCCGACTCCTCTATACCCTGTCATAGCTGGGAGTCTCTAAGGAAATGAGGTAATGTTATTGTTGTTGTTATGTTTCAAGTGAAGATTTTATATGGATCACTAAAATAGATACATCGATTGTTCAAAGCATACATTGACATGTAAAAGAGAGACATCTATCGATTGATACATATCATGTCCAAAACTGGTAGCACGCTGACTATACATTAATATCTGAGATCGATCGATTAATCTAATTAAATAGAAAACGTCACAAATAAAAAAAGTCACATCGATCTCTAGACTGAGCATATTCATCGATCGAAGTTGACATTGATCTCTAAACTGAAGACATCAATTGATTGATGTTATTCTGAATTCAAATTTTTGTAGCTGTTACAAACGAATTTGTTTCTTGTTTGAAGGGCATTCTCTTTCCTTTTCGCCCAAAATGAAATATGCATTTATTACCTTCTAATGGTATTTTGAGTGTTCGTACACCTCTCTAACCTCCCCTAGGTGGCAATGATCCAACCAACTAAAAAATAGAGTTGTTGAAAACACATTTGACTATCCCAAGAGCAATTAATGATGTGAGAGACATTGCGGGGGGACTGCAAAACGAATTTGAATCCATCTATATATACAAGAACCATTGAAGAGACATTTATACATACTTCAAGCTCAAATCTTTCTTCATCTTGAAAGCTCTCAAGCACAAAAGTGTTTAAAGTTCATTAAGCCAATATCACTTATATCAATTGTTTTATTGTAAGAGTATTTAAAATCTAACACAAGAAGACTAAATATATTCGATCGCTTGCTTGTGATTTACACTTGATTTGAAAGCTAACTTCACTTCCTCATCCACAACTTATTTGGCGAAAGTTTTTTAGTAGTGTGATATCCAACATTTTTATCTGTTTTTTTGAACTGCTTTAATTTTAAAAAAAAATACAAAAAGCAAAAGAAGGCACTGCGTCGTTGAGGGTCGTAGGAGTTTGGATCTTCTCATCCAGAATCCCCTCATCTACTTCTCTAATGTAGGACATGTGGCACCAGGTGAGGGTGGTGAGGTTAGATGAGGATGACCTGCATCTAGCCTCACCACCCTTTCCTGTTGTAACGTGTCGTACGGTGGGAAAGTGGATGATGAGATTGTGGTGAGAGGATCCGGTCTCCGGTCGTAGGTAGGGAAAGTCATAAATTTGAGCAAACGGCCAAATCTTTCTGAGAACTCCACCGTTCCAGTCTCAAAGAGTATTGTGGTAGATGTAAATTACGAGTTCAGCGGCCTCTTAGGTTAGTAAGGTCTTACACAAAGACCCACACAAGGTGTCTACTGCAACATAGATTTTTGGTCCGACAACAATGAAACACGTATACTGTGCGTGTCTCTAGAATCGAAGTATGTATCTTTTGGAGCAAGTCAAACTCGAATAACAACGTCGCTATTTCATGATTGAATTTGACTTGGTTATTAAATGTTGAAAAACATTAGCACATGAAAAGATTCTGTGGTGACAAATGATTGCGTTATATTAACTGTTGGAGGTGGGCATTCCCCAATAGAAAGGGCATCTTAAATTTGGTATAGGAACATCTCAGCGCAAGGGAATGCGGTGACGCATGACCGCGCGACACATGACAGTAAGAGGGGTGGTGAGGTTAGATGAGGATGACCCTCATCCAGTCTCACCACCCCTTGCTGTCACGTGTCGCGTGGTCACAAAGAAGGTGAGGAAAGTTGGGGTGAGGAGATCTCAACCCCTTAAATTTGCTGGATGTTTCAAGGAAGATTCCAAAGCATCATACACTATTTTTTTTTTCTTTTTTATACTTCACATCATTCAATTCTCTCTCTTTTTTATTTTTGTTTTTATAAATAATTCAATGCTTGTATACTAATCTAAATTTAAACTTCCTTATAAAATTTTCATTCAAAATTTCTTTTTCCCTTATAAAGACTTTTTTGAAACCATGACATGATCAATTCAAAACCAATCAAAGCATATTAATGACGTTTTATATTTAAACTTTATTATGAATGCTTTAATATATGTACATATATTTTATATCAGTAATTTAATAGTTTTATTTGTGTTAGATAAAATGGAATTAAATCAGAAGTTCACCACAAAATGAATAATAAGTTAATAACCAAACCGATGGTTAAGATGAAAATTAATGTCAATCAAAATCATAAAATAAGAATTGCCCACGATTAAGCCTGTAAATGAACCGAGCCGTTTGGTAGTATCGGTTTGTTTGGCTCGAGCTCAGCTCGATCACAGTTCGGTTAAAGGGTTAATGAACCGAGCTTGAACCATTTTTTCTGTTTGAGCTCGGTAAGTGCACTGTTCATTTATGACATTCGGCTCGTTAATGTTGTTCGTGAGTTAAACGAACCAAGCTTGAACAATTAAATATGTTTGTTTAAATAAACGAACAAGTTCGTCTCGTTCGCTAAGTTAAATGAATCGAGCTTGAACAATACGATGCTCGGCTCGTTTACGGCCCTACCCACGATTACTTTACTTCACATATAACATCTACACCTCCCATTTTTCTGTCTAGATATTTTAGGATAACTTAAAGCCTCCAAATCTGAAGGCAAAGACGTTTTGTGTTTTTGTGAATTCCATTTCTTTTCCAGTTATATGTTGTTTACATAAGAAAAAAAAAAGAAAAATCACCCATAAAATGGTTCCATGAATAGAATGGTTTAAAAATATGCAACTTAACTTTACATTTTATAACTCATGTTGCACGAGGATCCCTTATATTCGAATAGTAAAATCCCTGTCATATCCTTCTGTCCACCCCTGTCCTTGATTGTGTTACACCCCGTGCTGGGGTAAAGAAAATAAAAAAAAAACAAAAAGTATAATTATGTATATAGATATTAGTTATCTTAATGGTAGGTGTTAATAAGAGATATGGATAGGATTTAATTTCCTACAAAATATACTTTACATAACTAATTACCATAGTCCCCATGACATAGCCCAACTGATTCAGGACAGGGGTTCTCGAAAGGGAGGTCAGGAGTTCAATTCTTGCCAAATGCGAGAAAGCCCCTTCCCAGCAAGTGCATAGTATGGGAGCTTCTTGGCCTGTAGGCTTGCCTGCAGTCTTGGCCTGTAGGCTTGCCTGCAGTCTTGGCCTGTAGGTTTGCCACAGGCTTGGCCTGTAGGTTTGCCTGCAGTGCTGATGGCTCCTTATGCAGACTACTGTGTAAATGACCAAGCTCCTGCTAGCGGGCCGTTGAGTACCTGATTTACCTCCCTACACTACCCCTTATGCAGACTACTGTGTAAATGAACAAGCTCCTGCTAGCTGGCCGTTGGGTACCTGATTTACCTCCCTACACTACCTTTGAGACTGAGTGTACTGGCAGAGACCCTTACTGATTGGAGTTCAACCTTTTTTTTTTTAATTACCATACATCTATATATACATATATACTTAGTCTACACAAAAAAAAAAAGGAGAAACCCTAAAACCTAATAGGCGGCCACACCCTCCAGCATAGGCAAAGAAAAAGGGCAGCCATATTTTTCTTCAAATCAATCGGCCACCAACAATTTAGAAGGAAGAAAGAAATTCTGAACTTGACCTAACCCCAATCTACGTACGATATAGTATATACGAATTGATGAAAGTATCATTTCTGTATTTATTATGAATACGAGTTAATTGCACTTGGTATCCATTGTTTTCCACGAAGTTTTAAGTAGCATCCAATGTTTCATGAAACACACTTGGCATCC
>AP025070.1:31784070-31852028 GCA_036186865.1 Eustoma russellianum
TCTTCCCCTTTCATCTTCTTCCTCTCTTTACCAAACTTTTTCCTCTCTTTACCAAACTTCTTCCTCCCTTTCCCACCTCCACCACACCCCCACCCCCACAATCGATCTCCCTCTCCATCTTCTTCTTCTTCCTCCTCTATCTTCCTATTCTTCCTCCATAGATATCTTCAAAACACTGTTAAATTGCCGATCAAAAAGCCGTTTCAGCCCGGATTTCAGCACCGGTGCCTTAAATTGTTCCCTTGTTGCTTGCTGCGAATCGATCGGCTGAATCTTCATTGGAAAAGGCATTTTCGTTCTCTCGTAAGCAAAATCCCTCAAATTTCTTCAATCTATTTATCTACAATACTCATGTCTGAGTTACAACATTCTTTAAATCAAATTTCCATGGCAGAAATCTACAATTAAAGCTAGTAACTGAAAACCCAAAAAGCAAAAGTCCTGATAATCGAGCTATTTTCGACTGTTGTAGTACACATCTACTAATCCAAGTTAAAAACAAAAAACCCACCAGAATTCATAAGCTATTTTGGTGCTTGAAGGAGAAGACGAAAGAAGAAAACGAAAAAGGAGGAAGAGAAAGATAGTTGAAAGAAAGTGGAATTAACCATGGTTTGAAAATTTTGGGCCCCAAGTGGGAGAAAAGTGAAAAATAAAAGGAAAATTGCTAAAAACCGCCTATAGCAGGTGCTTTCCCGGTTGCAGGATGCCAGGTGTCTATTAACCCTATAAGTCTGGATGCCAAGTGTGTTTCATGAAACATTGTATGCTACTTAAAACTTCGTGGAAAACAATGGATACCAGGTGCAATTAACCCTTTGTGAAATCCATACTTTTATTTTTTTTATTAAATCATGGATCACATATAAATATATGTGATTGCATAAATTGATGTATATATATAAGTATGGATACCCGGATGTATTCATATGCATAAGAAATGGTGAAATCATCTTGTTCCTGAGATGACTGAAAATTTTGGCAAATTTTCCATGAGAATTTCTTTGGCCACCCTCACTGTCCAAGCATTGCCTACATATTTATAAATTGCAAATATATGGGTCTTGAAAGTTCTAATGGTTATAAATGCTAATTGCCGTTGGAATCTATTTGGGCACTGACGAAGTGTTTTCCTTTAAAAAAATAGGGAATATGATTGTTAAATTATTATATGAATATAATATATATATGTATGTATTTTTCATATATATATATATATATATATATATATATATATGCATATAGGTGAATAATATTGTGATATTGTATTTGTATCGCCGAAAATTTGGAGGCTATTTGAGGAGGTGTATGTTCGGCCAAGGTTGACTATGCATAAGTCTGTGACATAATTTCAATAGGCATATGAATTGGAGTCGATGAAATCATATGATTTTATGTGAATTAAATTGCCGTATCGGTATTGATTTTGGGAGAATTTGATAGTGGTTTAAGTTGTGATTTTGGATGATTTGATGGTGGGAATAGGTCGGATATAAGAAAAGGAGAATTCTGGTGGTCGGCGCCGGTGGACAGAGGCGGTGCATGTGCCACACGCGCCGGTGAATGGCCGTACGTATGGGCACGTGGAGCCTCCTTTGGTTGCGGTTTTTGCGGCATTGTGTTCAAAACGAAGTTTTCTACTGAGGGTCTTAGATGTGAGAAAATATAGGTGGTGTGCATTTTGGAGGGAGAACAAGGAATAGGAAGTGTGTGAAGTAGAATTAGGGTTTTGGGAGAGTAAGAGGAGGCTGAGCTGAGGGAATGGGGGCCACCGGAGTTGCTGGTCAGTGTGGGTTGAGGGTGTCGGGGTAAGGGGTGAGGTGAGTTTGGTAGTGAGTCAGGGAAAAAATGGTCCGAGGGAGGTACGTGTACGTATATACGTGTATATGTACATATATGGGTGTGACCATATACATAGGTACACATACACGACCGAGGGTGATGGAATATGGTATTTGGGGGGGTATTTTGGTAATTTTGATAAATTTGACATTTTGGCTCATTTTGATAATTTTGACTAACTTTGGTACTTGAAAGTAATTTTGAAAAGTTGCATTGTATATTTTTGAAAATTCACGCATATACATGAAATATATTGTTAAGGGGGGTTGGTTCCAAACAGACGGAGCATCTGGGCATAAATACCTAGTGTGTTCAGGGAACACGGACATATTGGCAGCCATTATGGCGCCATAGACGTATATACCTAGTGTGTTCAAGGAGTCTATGACATATTGACTATTGAGAGACCAATTCGTAAGTCTTGCGGGATAAGTCATTTTTAGGAAAAATGTTATAGCCATTGCATTGATTTGGAACGTTTTAGCCGGGTTTTGGATGTTTTGGTTAGTTGAAAAAATTTAGATTTTGTAACGGTTAAGCCGGATTTAGATATTTGGATTTAAACCGAGTTGGACTCGGATTTGGATTTTGGACTTTGGACCGGATAAATCGGATTTGAAAACTTTGGATATTTTGGACTTTGAAAAATTTTTGGGCCTTTGACTTTGGGCATGTTGACATCGCATGTTTGGAAAATTGTATCATGTTTTGATTTGGACGAACCCTGATTGGACTTGGTGATATGATTTTGTTAAGTCTATTTAATATCTTTGATTTGGTTGTTAGAGGTAGAATCGTAAATTTATTTGCGAATAAGAAGCATGCTATTATTTTATATTGTTACTTATTTTACAACACTTGCTTCTTCTTCTTGTATGATCCCATCATTAGCCCTCATATAGAACGCTTGGACTCCGAGAGGAGAAACTTAGGTTTTTCATATTACCATTAGCCCAACTTGGAAGGGGCTATAGTGAGTCTTTAAGTATTTAGTATATTCAAAGTGTAATGGTTATGGTGTGAAATCAAAAAGTCTCCAACACTTCACTAACATTTAAAGCTAATAAGCTACATGAGATCACTTCACCACACTTTCTCTCGCCCCACATCCCACCACACGACACGTGACAGCAAGAAGGGGTGGCGTTGTCACGTGTCACGCGATGACGAGTGCGGTGACGGTTTTGCGGTGAAGGGATCCTAACCCTAGACATATGGTATCCAAGTTACCTGATGATTCATTCAAGAGCATGTCTCCTCTGTCGTCAGATGCCTGATCTCATGCTCCTACTATAAAAGGACACCACCGAGGAAGGTGGCGATGGGATCACTTCAACTTATTTTCTCTCATCCCACGCGCGACACGTGGTAGCAAAGGACATCTAGTCTCACCACCCTGTCTTGCTGCCACGTGTCATGCGGTCACGCATTACCGCACGGATTTACGGTGAAGGGATCTTATCCCGGAAGGTGGTCCACCCAACCCAGATTCCATTTTTTCCAAGCTTTTCTATAGCTTTTCAACAGCTTCCTCCTGTGATCTCTACGGCAAGTAGATCCATTTTACGATAGAGGCCATTTTTATCAAGAACTCACTCATTTTTCCATAGAAGTATGTAAAATCAATGGATCTTTTCATACTCTTTTATTTCACAGCATTTTATTTTGTTTTTAGAACAAAGCATAAACATTTTTCAAAATGAAAGCTTTCATTTTTTGGCACACTCCAGACTTTCTGGAAACCAATCATCTTCTATGATGAACCCTCTCCTTTTATCATCATAATCAACAACCAAGGAGATGAACTTCCTAACTTAAATGTTAGCCCATACATGCTTGAGCTTCCTTAGTCATAAAGGAAGGTAGAGGAAGACCTGACAACGACTCAGGCCACTGACAAACCAGTTTCCAGATGACAGTGTCCTTCTAGTAGCCATTGGTCCATATTTTGATATTCTTAGGAACATATTGTTTTGGTCGCCCAGATGAATTCTCATCACATGCTCAACGATTTAAGGTGTCCTTTGGATCATTTGAAATCATTAAGTTTCATAGCCTTTCTCTTTCTCAATTGGTCCCCAACTTTATCAGAAACATTAACTACTTTAGGCTTGCATGTGAATTGTTTAACATAGCATATGCAATTAGGCTTTAGAGCCTTCTTCTGAGTAGGACCATCTCCCTCCAAAGAATCTGTTGTCTACTTTAATGCTAAAGCTAGGAAAGAGAAGAAAATTATAGATAGCCCCCCCCCCCCCCCCCCCATTGTTCACCATTGGAAGGGTCATTTTGCCTTTGTTTGCCTCTGATCCCCAAATTCTATAATAAGGTGGCTTAGAAGGCTAACTACTGCCACTACTAGTGTAGCGCTCCGACCCGGACAGTGGATCCAAACCGGTGCATCCGTCGTATCTTACTGAGAAGACTACAAGACGTCTTATCTCTCGAAAGCACATCATCAATGACGTAAGAGAATAGGGCTTCAAGCAATCAATGGTTGGCTCAAGTGATCAAGGTTGATGCCTCCATCACTCCCCCCACAGAATCCCACATTGGCTAATTTGAAAAAAAATGCATGACTTATATGAGGATGAGGTACCACCACTTATTGCCTGAGTGGATATGAGTCTCGCCTCATATGAGCCCAAGTTCCAACATGGTATCAAAGCAGGTTTAAAAATGTGGACTCACCCCTTGCCTGGCCCTGGTTGTCCACTTAATGTTTCCCCTCACCTAAGTCCAGATGTTCATGTCTGGCTTGTGGTTTGTGATTGATGTGATTGAGGGCCTTTGTAAGGCGCGTGTGTATGTCAAACCACATTGCCACGTTAGGGCGGGTGTTGAGAATCTCACATTGACTAAATTGAGAAGATGATGTACCACCACCCATTGCCTTAAGATTTTGAGTGGTTGTCCACTTAATGTTTCCCCTCACCTATGTCCAGATGTTCATGTCTGGCTTGTGGTTTGTGATTGATGTGATTGAGGGCCTTTGTAAGGCGCGTGTGTATGTCAAACCACATTGCCACGTTAGGGCGGGTGTTGAGAATCCCACATTGACTAATTTGAGAAGATGATGTACCACCACCCATTGCCTTAAGATTTTGAGTGGATATGAGTCTCACCTCATGTAAGCCCAAGTTTCAACAACTCTAAAACACAGATGGCCTCCTCAGAACCTCTAGTACACAAGTAGTTACCTTGGAGGTTCCTGTAGCTGCTGTATCTTCAATCTATCCCTGCTGCAACAGTTGTCTCAGAAGGGCTTCAAACTCTTATAGCTGACGCGAGGCTGCTTTTTGGCCGACTTGATGATATTTCTCCTGTCGAAAATGTTTCTCAAGACTTGACTGTTACCACCCAATCCCCTGAAACTCGGAAGGGCAGGTGTGCAGCAAATGGATCAAGCGGAAGTTGCTGCTCAAGTTCCCCAACTCAGAGGAGAGGACGAGCAACCTTCTGCTGGACCACTAACTCTCTGATAAACCACAATTAATCGTCTGTTAGTCAACAACAGTCAATGGTACAACTTCTGCAATTCAGCACCCAAGTATTACTGTTCAACCATGACTGCACTTCGGCTGTGCCCCGTATCATCCTTTATTATTGAAGAATATATACAAGGGTTGCACTTCGGCACCTAACCTCAACCTCAGCTTCAGCCTAAGTGCTACACTCCAGATCACTTCAGCCAGATTCAATATTGCACTTCGGCAAAGCTTGGTTTTGCACTTCGGGAAAAGGTGTCAAGCACAACATTACATCGTAGAACCATCAGGCAGAAGTACAGTTCAAAGAAATAGTACACGTCTGGCTATTCAGCCTGTACACGCCAAAGTCACTTCAGCCGACCTACTAGTCACATCAGCCGGCCTACCGGTCACATTAGCAGACCTACTGCGTTATAGGTCTTCTGCCCCAAACAAACATCTTATCCGCTATCAGAGGTCAAGGGCGGAAAAAAAACAAATAAAGGAAAGCCAAGGCAGACCAGAAAGAGGGATCCCGATCCATCTAACATTTTCCTATCTCTTGGAGCTAATACATCGAACTTTCTCTTCGGCTAAGACCTGTGAGAATTTTGTAACTCCATACACTAAACTATATTCTCAGAGAGAAATGGCCCAAACTGACTTGAGAGTCGGAGGGTTTTACCCGGGGTCATCCCCCCGGGACCTCTGATCTTTGCTTCCTTGTGTAGGACCTTCAGGAAGCTATTCCAGCTGTAATCTACAAACCAATTAACTACTCTTCAAGTTAACTGACGACGTTTATTTGAGGTCATCTTTGACCTTTGGTGAACATCCGGCTTCATCACTCTCTAACTAAAAGCGATTGTTTCAGGTATTGCTCTTATTGCTACTTTCAAAGGTTATTCCTTTTTCAAATGAGGTTTGAACGATAATTTGTTCAACTTCGTGGCTTTAGAACAAGAAGGATTCTCACTAAGAGAAACTTTCATTGAGCAACAAAAAGGTGTTCAACTCGAACAAGGGGCTTCTGTTGAGCAAAAGTTGCTCAACTTGGAGAGGATTTTATCCCGAGTACATTGTTGCTCTTTTTGTCTTTTGAGGGACGTACTTTTCTGGGATGAGTTTCTAATATGTCTTTCTGTACTTCGACAATGATTTCATCTTCTTCACCATCTAGTGGAGATGAACCTTTTGTTGGAGGAAAAATTGGAAAATTGGAAGATGAGTTTGTATTTGGTGAACAACATACTTTGAACTTAATTATGATTATTTTTCGTTAATGAAAAATGGAAAATAATGAGTCTTAAATTATCTAACTAATGAGTAGATGATTTTAGGCTTTTGAATCACTCAATTACGATACCGGGTGAATGAGAAATTAATGCTCAAAGTATGAGTAAAAAAATGGTTGGAAAATAGAAAAATGATGATGTGGCTTCATCACATATGAACACATCACCATTTTGTAAATATACCACATTGGCCAATTGAGTTGAAGTTGCCACCTTATATAATGACAGGAGAGACCCTTTAGATGTGTCCTAAGGGCAGGATAATTTGTGACCGGAGGAAAGACGCATATGGCCACCACACGCGCGCCGCCGCCCATCTGGCCGGCTCGTGGCGGTTCTTATCTTTTTGGACAAATTTTCTTTTAAATTTTTACAGAAAAATAAATTTGTCGATCCTACTGTTGGAATTAAATTTTTGATACCGTTGTGATCTGATCTAACGGCTCAGATTAAAACTGATCGCAGTTGTTGATCCTATGGTTAGATTTTAATCTGATGGTTACCGTTGTGTGATCCAACAACTCATGTTCCTAGAGCTCTTACGTTGCTGTTTGAACTGATATCTGTTGTATCCTGGGAGATGTTTGCTACATCTGGTTGGGCACTGTATACCGAAACAATACATTTTAATGACAGAGTCTTGGACTCGCCTCAGTTTACGTATTTTTCTGTTTCAGCTTACACAAACACACACTACAGATTTTATTTCGACTAAAACCTTTGTCTTCTGATCGCTCAGCGGAGGTGGCTGCAAAAATTGTTCATGGCTATTGGACCATGCACCTGCAATGAACACCACTAGAGGGGGGGTGAATAGTGGTTAGCGGAAATTACACTACAACCCTTTGTTAAAATCCCCTTGAAAACAGAATCTGAGACCAACTCAGATTCAGAACCCGTTTTTCAAAAATTCACAAATAATTGTACACAACTCCAAAAATTACGAAACTTTCCAGAATTAAACTTCAATGAGTTAACAAGACTCTGTCCAAAAATCAGACAAAAATAAGATCGTTTGACCTTTCAAACAAATTAAAAGATTTAGATGGTCAATCTGGACAGAATTGGACAGAATGTTGCTGATTTTGAAAATAGTGTTTCTCTTTGAATACTCAACCAAAAAGGTTGATCTTTATATCAAAACACTCCTTAGGATGTGTAGATGAAGTTTCCAAAAGGCCCTGACCTCAAACAATTCTTGAAAAATACAGAATTTAACTTTTCTCAAAACTGGTCAGATTGCAGCCAGATTGGAGCAGTTATCTTGCAAAGACTGAAAGAATAACTTTTACTTGCTCAAATCAAGTGATTCTTGTTGCAAATGAAAGCTAACAGTCTGAAGTATAACTCCACCAAAAATCACGAATTTTGAAAATGTTTAGCTATTTTTTCAAATTATGTGAAGTTGGGTGAAAACTGCAGTCAAAAACGGGCAGAAAACAGAAATAAAGAAACAAGAGAAGAACACCAAGGATTTATCCTGGTTCGGTCAATGTGACCTACTCCAGTCCCAAGGAACACCTTTCCTTGGATTTCACTATGATATGAACACCTTACAACAAGAGCCAAGCTTGATCCTTGGGTTATACACCAACCCTACTCAAGACTTGGATAATCACCTTCTAAGCAACACTTAGTTGCAATACCTCCAACACCTATTGATGTAGCCTTATAAAGATGGCTAATCAATCTTAAAATGAAGCTCAAGAGGCTTGTAGCTCACCAAAATATTAAGAACAACTTTGCTACAACAAAATACAACAACAAGAACAAGAAGATGAATATGAAAGCTATAGAATGCTTGTGAGCTTCAAGTGTGTTTCATCTTCTTCACTAATGCCTCTATTTATAGTGTGATTTGAGCCTTGAAGATAAGAATGCCAATGTGTCATCATCTTCATCATCAACTCCAAATGTCTTCTCATCATTGGTTGGCTTTGTACACTTGGCAAAATAAAACACAATGATTGGTCCACCTTGGCAATGTCATGTTGGCCGATTTTTTCCACCTAGGATAGTCTCATTTATCCTTTGCAAAATGTAGATAATAAGAAGAAGATAATGCACCAAAATACCTCAACTTCTAGCTTGAGAATAGGCATGTGGACTTGAACATTTCAAAACTCAAAATTCAGCCTCAAATTTGAAGTGTAGCCGTTGGTTTACACTTAGTTTTCCAAAAGATATATTTGATTTTCTTAAATAAAATAAGGAAGGATAATACCACCAAATTATCCCCAAACTTAAGCATCATAATAGGACATGTGAAGTCATCATTTGACTTCAAAAATATGCTGAAAACACCCAAGAAAAACAATATAGCCGTTGGCTATTTTTAGTAAACTCCAAGTTGGCAATTTTGCCAACTAGCTCCTTTTTGGTTGGTCCACTTGTCTCCAACTCATAAAATGAACTCCACATCATATCCACCTTAACAATCACGTTTTTCCACATATATATAAGTGTAGCAACTCATATTTTTGAAGAAGAAATAAATAGATAACACTAGACAAGATTATGTCAACGTGTAACACCGAAATTCCCCAATATTTCTTCTTATATGTTGAGATCATTTCCACACCTTTGACACCTTTAATATCTCTGAAAAATGACGATAAATGTTCTCTTATAACATATATAAGAGGGTCTTCAAGAAAAAATAGAATGTGACATCTCAAATCGTCACATATCCAGCTATAGTCAATAATATCATCGGTTGAGAGAATAAGATATAAGATCACCATATTATCTTCAAAATAATAATAACACAGCTCCAGAATGAAGATAATAATATACTCAAGAGATTCCTTGAGTGAAAATACCAAAAATACCCTTGGGGGTAAAATGACCAAAATACCCCTGGTGTGAGAAAACTCCAGAAATGTCCCGGATGGTCATAAATAATCATGATATCACCTTTGTCATGATAAATAGGATAATAATACATCCTTGAAATATTTTCATCATATCATGTTCCTACAAAACTCAAAATACCAATTTTGCCCTTTTTGGTAAGTTGTAGAAACTTCCAAGGCACGTTAGTCACAAGACAAAAATAATCACCAAAAATACATAATAATCACATAATGAACATGTATAAATCATGTACAAATGAAAACAATCATTTTAACACATTTTAGAAAATTATTTCTAAAAACCCTATACATTGATCGATGTGCAACACCCTGAGAGACCGATGTCAACTTTTTCAACTTTTACACATATAACACCATGTGTGACATTTTTAAGTATTCTCCACTTAAAATCATGACTTTGAAAATTATGAAAATTATCCAAACATATTTCTCAACATTCTCCCCCTTTTGGATGATTTTCAAAATAACATAACATGATTTTAATGTCACAACTTATAATCAAAATCTTAACCAAATGTTTTCAACTTTTAAATGTAGTATGTTGCTCCCCCTCAACTCATACTCTCCCCCTTAACCTATACTTAACTCTTAACTTATATTTGAAACTTATCATTTCATACCAAATGATGACTTAGCAACTAAAATCTAAAATCATGTGCTTATGCTATCTCCCCCTTTATTTTGCAAATCATGCAAAAGATAGAACTATACAATGGTATCGTAAGTTATCATACCTAACTTGGCTCGTAAGTTTTCAAACGTGGCTTGATTAAGGGGTTTGGTAAAGATATCGGCGATTTGGTGATCAGTTCTTATATGGTTTATCACTATGTCCTCAGTTTGAACATGATCGCGAAGAAAGTGGTATCGCACCTCAATGTATTTGGCCTTAGAATGAAGCACCGGATTCCGGGAAAGATTGATTGCACTTGTGCTATCGCAGAAAATTGGAATCTTTTTCATTTTAATGCCAAAATCACTAAGTTGCTGTTTAAGCCAAAGTATTTGGGTAGTACATAAACTCAAAGCAATATACTCTGCTTCAGTGGTAGAAAGAGCTACACTAGCTTGCTTTTTAGAAAACCAAGAGATCAAATTGGTTCCTATGAATTGACATGTGCCGCTAGTGGATTTTCTATCTAACTTGCAACCACCATAATCAACATCACTATATGCGTGTAATTCCAACTTAGCATTTTTATCATACCATAGTCCTAAGTGAGGTGTATGCTTAAGATATCTAAATATCTTTTTCACTGCATTGTAATGTGATACCTTAGGACAAGATTGAAACCTAGCACACATACACACACTAAACATGATATCAGGTCTTGATGCAGTTAAGTATTACAATGAGCCAATCATAGACCTATAGAGTGTGTCATCAAAAGGTTTACCATTTTCATCCTTATCGAGTTTGGTACTAACACTCATGGGGGTAGTTGTAGGTTTCAAATCTTCAAAGCCAAACTTCTTAATCATATCATTGACATACTTAAGTTGGCTAATGTGAATTCCTTGAGGGGTTTGTTTGATTTGGAGTCCTAAGAAATAATTCAACTCTCCTACCATTGACATTTCAAACTCTGACTTCATACATTCTTCGAATTCTTTTACTAAGGTAGGGTTAGTTGAACCAAAGATAATATCGTCTACGTATATTTGAACTATTAACAAATCATTACCTTTTCTTCTTAGGAATAATGTGTTGTCTATGGTTCCCCTTTCATAATTATTCGCAATAAGAAAGTTTGCAAATCTATCATACCAAGCTCTTGGAGCTTGTTTCAAACCATATAAAGCTTTCTTAAGCTTGTAAACATGGTTAGGATTCTTTGGATCTTCAAATCCAGGGGGTTGTTTGACAAACACTTCTTCTTGGATGTATCCATTTAAGAATGCACTCTTGACATCCATTTGGAAGAGTTTAATGTTACTTAGACTTGCAATCGCAAGTAACAATCTAATTGCTTCTAGTCGTGCAACGGGTGCAAAGGTTTCCTCATAATCTATTCCTTCTTGTTGATTATAACCTTGTGTGACTAGTCTAGCCTTATTTCTTGTAATATTTCCTTGTTCATCCATTTTATTCCTAAAGACCCATTTAGTTCCTATGATAGACTTGTCTTCAGGTTTAGGTACTAAGTCCCATACGTTGTTCCTTGTGAATTGATTTAATTCCTCATGCATAGCATCTATCCATGATATGTCACCTAAGGCTTCCTTAACATTCTTAGGTTCTATGTGTGAGACTAAGCTATGTCCTTCAAGTTGACTTATGTTTCTACGTGTTCTAACCCCAACACTTGGATCCCCAATGATTAATTCTCTAGGGTGCCACCAATTCCTAGATTGACTAGGTTCACCCTCATCTTGTTCAAATGTTTCATTAGTGTGAATGTTATCATATGTAATTGGATCATTAGTTGTATCATCTTCCAATTGCAAATTTTCTTGATTTATTTCATCTAAGGGTTCATGCATGTCTTGTTCAGGGGGAGTTGGTTCTAGATGATCAAGTACAGGCTCAAGTAATACATCATCATCAAACATATTTTCAACATTTGTTTCTTGTTTATGTTGATGTTTATCACTAACTTCAAAGCATGCATTTTCATTGAATTTCACATGTATGGATTCAATTATTTTTCTAGATGCAGGATTATAACACCTATATGCTCTTGAGTTAGTTGAATATCCAACAAATATGCATTCAATAGACTTTTGTTCAAATTTATCTAGATTATCCTTAGTGTTTAGCACAAAACATTTACATCCAAATACTTTAAGATAATCTATTTTAGGTTGTCTATTGTTTAGCAATTCATAAGGCGTTTTATTTAATTTCTTTCTAATAGTGAGCCTATTTATAATATAACATGCACAGTTAACAGCTTCAGCCCATAAATACTTAGGTAATTTATTTTCACACAGCATTGTCCTTGCAACTTCTTGAATCGTTCTATTTTTACGTTCAACAACTCCATTGAGTTGTGGTGTTCTAGGTGGTGAGAATTCATGTTTTATTCCATAAAGTTCACAAAATTTGATTACGTCTTTATTTTTAAATTCTCCACCTCTATCACTTCTAATTCTTTTGACATTTTCTTCGTAAATGTTTTCAAGTTGCTTGATAAGGGTTTCGATTGCTAATGGAGCATCGTCTTTGTGTGTTAAGAACAATGTCCATGTGTAGCGTGAGTAATCGTCTACTATGACACACACATAGTAGTGTCCACCTAGACTTCTTGTCCTACTTGGACCAAATAAGTCGAAGTGAAGCAATTCTAGTACATGACTAGTACTCACTTCATGTTTCGGTTTTAAGGTTTCTTTAATGTGTTTTCCCTTAATACATGTTTCACACATTTGAAAATTATCTAAGTCTAACTTAGGCATACCTCTAATTAAATTCTTTTTAGATAATTTCCTAATGGTTGAAATTCCTATATGGCCTAATCTTCTATGCCATAAATTCACATCTAAGTCATGTGATATTAGACACTTAACCTTAGCATTTAACATGTTATCTAAGGTAAGGGTATAAATATTTCCATCTCTATTTCCTTTTAAAAACCGTTTCTCCTTTTTCATTTATTATATCACAAGAATTGGGAAGAAATGAGACATTATAACCACAATCTATAAGTTGAGAAATACTAAGTAAATTATAAGAGAGATTGCTTACTAGCAACACATTTCGTATTTGAAATGTGTTTGGGTCCCCGATTGTTCCTTTTCCAACAACTTTTCCTTTGTTGTTGTCACCGAATGTTACCTTTCCACCATCAATATGTTCAAGTTCGGTGAATAGATTGGGGTTGCCCGTCATATGCCTCGAACATCCACTATCTAAAAACCATTTGGTTTTTAGATTCTTTGACTTTGCCTCTTTCTTGCATTCCTTGTATTTTTCCTCGTTGGATACGAAGCACACTTGAGCTTCCTCAGTTTCGGACTCTGAGTCGGATGAGTCGCTCCATGTGCTCACCTTCATTGCTCGTTTCCCTTTTCTTGCCTTAGACTCCTTTGTCTTTGACGTTTGAGCTTCCTTGTCCTTGGCTTGTTTATTATTGTTGTTTTTATTATTATTTTTCTTTGTTGGACAATCGTATGAAATATGTCCTTTTTGACCGCATTCATAACACTTTAATTCTTTATTATACCATTTGTTTGTGTTATTTTTCTTAGATTGAGAAAAAGAAAAAGAAGAAGAATTATGTTGTCTATTCCTATTTGGCCGTTTGAAAAACTTTCTAAGTTTTCTAGCAATCAATATCAAGTCATCGTCTAATTCAGTATCACTATTACTATCATCGTTATTAGCATATGTTTCGGTTGTTTTGAAGGCTATTGACTTACAGGATGACTTAGACGATTCAGACTTTCGTTGGTTCAGTTTTACCTCATAGACTTTAAGAGACCCGATCAATTCATCCATCTTGGTGATTGACTTTGTCTCCTCGATTGCAGTCACCTTTGGATCCCATTCAGCAGGGAGACTTCGTAGCACCTTTTGAACCTTTTCATTGTTCGAAAATGACTTCCCTAAAGCTTCAAGGGCATTGAAAATATTAGTAATCCTCAAATCCATAGATGTTATGGATTCGTTTGGCAACATTTTGAAAGTCTCTAATTCAGTCATAAGCATGTTTATTTTTGACTCTTTAACACCACTAGTACCTTCATGCTTTAATACAAGTGATTTCCACATGTCGTGTGCACTTGTGCAATTTGACACATATCCTGCTTCAGAAGTTGTAAGTCCATTCAAAAGTAATTGCATAGCTTTAGCATTCATGGACATTTTCTTTTTATCATCTGATGACCATTCACTTTTATATTTTTCAACCTCTTGAGTTACTCCACTAACTTGTACAACTTTCATTGGAATGTACGGCTCATCTTCAACTATAGACCATAAATCGATGTCTATAGCCATTAAGAATAGCCTCATTCTTAGTTTCCAATGAACAAAATTATTGCCATCAAAAAGAGGAGGGCGTTGTGTGGACATACCTTCCAACTCACCTTTGTGAGAAACAATAGCCATAGTATGTACCTTTGATTTGAGACAAGCAATATATTATGAATTGTTGTTTCTTGGCCTTATATTGTTCGTACGGTGTTGAATCTTGCTTCTTTTGAGTGGTGTTGGTCTGGCTCTGATACCAAATATTGGACCGTGCACCTGCAATGAACACCACTAGAGGGGGGGGTGAATAGTGGTTAGCGGAAATTACACTACAACCCTTTGTTAAAATCCCCTTGAAAACAGAATCTGAGACCAACTCAGATTCAGAACCCGTTTTTCAAAAATTCACAAATAATTGTACACAACTCCAAAAATTACGAAACTTTCCAGAATTAAACTTCAATGAGTTAACAAGACTCTGTCCAAAAATAAGACAAAAATAAGATCTTTTGACCCTTCAAACAAATTAAAAGATTTAGATGGTCAATCTGGACAGAATTGGACAGAATGTTGCTGATTTTGAAAATAGTGTTTCTCTTTGAATACTCAACCAAAAAGGTTGATCTTTATATCAAAACACTCCTTAGGATGTGTAGATGAAGTTTCCAAAAGGCCCTGACCTCAAACAATTCTTGAAAAATACAGAATTTAACTTTTCTCAAAACTGGTCAGATTGCAGCCAGATTGGAGCAGTTATCTTGCAAAGACTGAAAGACTAACTTTTACTTTCTCAAATCAAGTGATTCTTGTTGCAAATGAAAGATAACAGTCTGAAGTATAACTCCACCAAAAATCATGAATTTTGAAAATGTTTAGCTATTTTTTCAAATTGTGTGAAGTTGGGTGAAAACTGCAGTCAAAAACGGGCAGAAAACAGAAATAAAGAAACAAGAGAAGAACACCGAGGATTTATCCTGGTTCGGTCAATGTGACCTACTCCAGTCCCAAGGAACACCTTTCCTTGGATTTAACTATGATATGAACACCTTACATCAAGAGCCAAGCTTGATCCTTGGGTTATACACCAACCCTACTCAAGACTTGGATAATCACCTTCTAAGCAACACTTAGTTGCAATACCTCCAACACCTATTGATGTAGCCTTATAAAGATGGCTAATCAATCTTACAAATGAAGCTCAAGAGGCTTGTAGCTCACCAAAATATTAAGAACAACTTTGCTACAACAAAATACAACAACAAGAACAAGAAGATGAATATGAAAGCTATAGAATGCTTGTGAGCTTCAAGTGTGTTTCATCTTCTTCACTAATGCCTCTATTTATAGTGTGATTTGAGCCTTGAAGATAAGAATGCCAATGTGTCATCATCTTCATCATCAACTCCAAATGTCTTCTCATCATTGGTTGGCTTTGTACACTTGGCAAAATAAAACACAATGATTGGTCCACCTTGACAATGTCATGTTGGCCGATTTTTTCCACTTAGGATAGTCTCATTTATCCTTTGCAAAATGTAGATAATAAGAAGAAGATAATGCACCAAAATACCTCAACTTCTAGCTTGAGAATAGGCATGTGGACTTGAACATTTCAAAACTCAAAATTCAGCCTCAAATTTGAAGTGTAGCCTGTAGGACCTCAGGCGCTACCATCTCTCCCAAAACCAATTGGTGATAGGAGATGCGCATACCCTAGCCTTATAGTGCATTCAGTACACAAGCGCCTACGGCATTCGACTGTGACTTGGCCCACACGGCCTACGCCCACCGGCCTACGCCACGGGACGATTGCTGCACCCAACAATCTCCCCCTCAGCAATTGCTCCTGCTGGGAATCGAACCCGTGACCTCGCTCTGATACCACTTGTAGGACCTCAGGCGCTACCATCTCTCCCAAAACCAATTGGTGATAGGAGATGCGCATACCCTAGCCTTATAGTGCATTCAGCACACAAGCGCCTACGGCATTCGACTGTGACTTGGCCCACACGGCCTACGCCCACCGGCCTACGCCACGGGACAATTGCTGCACCCAACAGTGGCAAGAGACCATTTGAGGGGACTAGCTCAGATACTTTTGTCGTACCTCGTCCAATGTGGCTAGGCTTAGGGAGAGAGATTCCAGAAGATACCATGTTAGAACATGTCTCTGCACCTGAGTTTGGCAAAACCACGAACCGCTATCACCACAAAAAAAAGGCTAATTACCGACAGCCTAGAACGGTCGGTAAACTGAATAGCGACCGTTATATGGTCGCTAAACGTCGGTCGGTTAACAGTGACCCTTTCCGCAGGGATTAATCTAAAATGGGGTTTCATCCCTTAATAGTGTTAGAAAGCAACATTCAAACACTATTGAGGAAAACCTTTTTTTCGTATATTCACTTTGTATGATTTACAACAGATTTATACACCTACAACTCTGTATTCAAAGGAAATAAATCAAATCTCCCTAATATCTCTCTCAATCCCTAATATCACTCTCAATCATATTCATTTACATTTATGCCTGCAATCCCTAAATTAACATAATTACATTGACTCCACAATCTAACTAAGGTAACTTTCTAACACTCCTCCTCAAGTTGAATAGTGGGGTCACCAACATTCAACTTGACCAATGTACTTTCGAACACTTGAGCATTCACCGCTTTGGTCAGGATGTCTGCTAATTGATCTTCCGAGCGTACGAATGGTAGTTCTATCAACCCCCCCTTCAAGCTTATCTTTGATGAAATGACGATCAACCTCTACATGTTTGGTTCGATCGTGTTGAACCGGGTTCGTGGAGATACTGATTGAAGCTTTGTTATCACATTTTAACTTCATTGGACATTGTACTGGAAACCCGAGCTCAACCATCAACTTTTGTATCCATAATATCTCTGTTATGCCTTTTAATATTCTTCGAAATTCAGCCTCCGCACTTGACAACGAGACGACCTTTTGCTTCTTGCTTTTCCAGGTAACTAAGTTTCCACCAACCAAGGTGAAATAGCCTGAGGTAGACCGTCGATCACTTTGACTGCCAGCCCAGTCAGCATCAGTATATGCTTCTACATCCAGATGCCCATTATTCTGAAATATTAGCCCGCGTCCTGGAGTTCCCTTCAAATATCGGAGGATTCTTAACACAGCGTTAAAGTGATGTTTCTGAGGATTATTCATGAACTGACTGACTACACTCACCGGATATGCTATGTGAGGCCTAGTATGAGATAAATAGATTAACTTTCCTACTAACCTCTGATACTGATCTTCATTCGTGCTGGGTGCTCCTTTTTCAATTGCCAACCTGTGGTTCATAATCATTGGCGTAGCAGCTGGCTTGCAATCTAACATTCCGACTTCAGCTAACAAATCCAAGATGTACTTCTTCTGAGCAATATAAATACCAGATGACGACCGTAACACCTCAATTCCCAAAAAATACTTTAATCCTCCCAAGTCCTTCATTTCAAACCTAGTAAACAGATATCCCCGGAGTCTAGCAATCTCTTTTTCATCACTGCCTGTGATAATCATGTCATCAACATAAATAATTAAGCACGTTACCAGTTCTTCATTTCGCTTGATGAACAAGGTATGATCAGCATTACTTTGTTGATATCCATCTTGTTTCATTACATTAGTGAAACGTCCAAACCACGCACGAGGAGACTGCTTGAGTCCATACAACGCCTTTTTTAGTCTGCATACTTCTCCGGTGCAAAACTCTGCTGAGAAACCTGGAGGAGGATCCATATAGACTTCCTCTACTAAGTCTCCATGTAAGAACGCATTTTTTACGTCAAACTGATGTAACGGCCAGTCTTTAGTTGCTGCTATCGAGAGTAACACCCTGATTGTATCAATCCTGGCTACCGGAGAGAAAGTCTCAGAGTAGTCAATTCCGTAAGTTTGTGTGTATCCTTTGGCAACAAGTCTAGCTTTTCGTCTCTCAATGCTTCCATCCGCTTTGTGTTTTATAGTAAACACCCACCTGCAACCTACCGACTTTTTACCTGGAGGAAGAATGCACTTTTCCCATGTATTATTCTTTCTAAGTGCATCCATTTCAGTGTCCATGGCAGTTTTCCACTCCGGTTGGTGGGATGCTTCTTCAGCTGTTCGAGGTATCACTTCTGAACATAAAGAGGCAAATAACACTTTGGCACCTTTATAGATATTTCCCTTTGTTGAGCACAGCGGATACTTGGAACCTATTGCCACCTTGGTGGGTGAATACCTATTTGGTGGTACCCCTCGATTTGTCCTGGGTGGCAATACCCGAACCTGGTCCTGCATAATATTGTTAGAGGCGTCTTCCACAGTGTCAGTAATACACTCAGACATAGGATAATCATGAATTGTATTTGTGGATTCAATGGTAAGTAAATCAGTTGTACTAGTGTTACCGACTGTTTGTTGGGGGGCATCCATAGAGGGCACATCATTGACTGGTATCTCGAAAATGACTTGTACGTCTGCTGACTCAGTAGCACTTTCGGCGCCACCTACTTGCCCTGTTGGTCCAGTCAATCCCGGAAGCCATGCTAGGGAATCATTGGTTAAGGACTCCCCCTGTTCCCAAGTATGGGTCCGGTAATAGTGTTCGGTTTCCACGAAAGCACAGTTCATAGTAATAATAAGTTTTCTGGTTTGAGGGTTGTAACAACGATAACCTTTTTGGGTAGAGGCGTAACCAACAAAGACACATTTCTCAGCACATGGTTTTAATTTGTTACGTTGAGTCCGTGGGATATGGGTATATACAGTACAGCCAAACACTTTAGGGGGTAATGTCTCAAGTGAGGGTAGAGTAGATTGTATGGATAGGGTTTGGATGGGGGTTTGATGGTGTAGGGTGGAAGATGGAAGGCGATTTGTAAGGTACGCGGCTGTGACAACTGCTTCGGGCCAAAAACTCGGAGGAACATTCGACTCAATCATCATAGCACGAGTCATTTCGAGTAAAGTACGATTTTTTCTTTCGGCCACACCGTTTTGTTCTGGTGTGCCAGGACACGAGGTTTGATGGACAATTCCTGTTTCACGGAAAAAATGTTGTAACCCCCCATCGATGTATTCTCCCCCGTTATCAGATCGGAGTATTTTTATAGAAGTATGATATTGATGTTGAATCATTTTATAGAACTCAATAAAGCGAGAAGTGACATCAGATTTGTGTTTAAGAAGATATATCCAAGTCATACGTGAATAATCATCAACAAAAATAACAAAATACTGGAAACCCAGAGGTGTATTGACCGGAGACGGTCCCCAAACATCAGAATGAACGAGATCAAACATAGTACTGACACGCGTATGAGTTGAGCGATATGTTGCCCGAGTTTGTTTGGCCCGAAGGCAAGTATCACATGGAAATAAAGATGGGGATACATTATTGGTAAATAAAGCGGGAAATAACTTTTGAAGATAGGAAAAAGAGGTGTGTCCTAACCGCCGATGCCATAGCCATAACTGACAAGAGACCGATCCGGTGGCAAGATTGGACTGTCCCTGGCGTGCCACCGTATCAACATAGTATAAGCCATCTCTTTCAGTACCACGTCCAATAATTGCCCTCGTATGAATATCCTGCACCAAACAGAACGAGGGATACATTAGTACAACACAATCGAGGGTTTTGGTAAGTTGACTAATAGACAAGAGTTTGTTTGATAGAGCTGGAACGTATAAACAATTTGACAAGTTTATCTGGGGGGTAATTGGAATAGTTCCTCCCCCGGATACGGGCACAAGTTGGCCATTAGCCGTTTCAATGGAATTTTTTGGTGGTTTAGTAAGTGTCACAAAATCCATAGGGTCGTATGTCATTGTGTCCGTAGCACCACAATCAAAGATCCATTGTGGTGATGGAGGTGTATTTTGGCTAGCTATATAGGCTAAGGGCTTAATAGTGGTATGTGGAGAGCTCAAATGTGAAATATGTACATCACCAGGGGCAAGGTCGGTAATTTTCGGGACTGGGAGGGGCTGGTTTATAGTTTCTGGAGACTTGAGGGGTGAGACTGGGTCATTTGATTTTTCGGAGGGCTTGTCTGAAGTATCTGAAACTGAGAAGGACCTGTTAGCAATATTATCAAAACACAGGGGCATGGGAGTAAAATTGAGGGTATAAAAAGAGGAAAGGGGGCTAGGGTTAGCACCTGCCCCCTTTCTACCTCCTTGGCTGCGGCTGGCTTCTGGATCCTTCGATTTTGCAGCCTCTTCTCCTTCGTCGTAGCTCTGGCTCCTGTCCTTCTCTGGTTCGCCAGTGGTTATGGCGATTGAAGCTCTCCCTTTATCTTGTTGTTTCATGGCAGCTTGGGTTTCCCACCATTCTGGAAACCCGTGGAGCTTGAAGCATTGTTCCACCGTGTACCGTCGTTGCCCGCAATGACTGCACACCAGATTATTCTTCTCCTCTCGGGATGATGGATTCCCTGACTGAGAGGATGGCACCCTTCGTCCCTCTGTTTTTCGGTTTTGATGGGGTTTGATGGTATCCCCTGGTCCCTTTCCACGGTGGACTGGTCCTTTGATGACCAGTCCATAGCCAACTCCCTGTGATGTATCACCTGAGGGAGGATGTTCCAACAAGACTCCATCCCTAACTTCAGATCTTCTTATTTCGTTGTATGCTATTTCTGCAGATGGTAAGGGATCTCGTTTCAATAGATCTCGTTTGATGGGTGAATATTTGTCATGTACTGCGGTGAGTAACTGATACAATCGATGTTCTTGCACTCTGCGATTAAATATCCTGATATCCTTTTCACACTCCATAGGGTTGGGCTCCTTAATATCGATAAGCATCCATAAATCCTGTAGTTTTCGCCAACATTCATCAAGGGTCTGGTTCCCTTGTCTGATAGAGTTTGCCTGACGGTGAAGGTCAAATATTTGAATATTGTCACTGCCGGATCCATATGTGATGGCCAGACCATCCCATAACCCTTTTGCCGTTGGGTATCTTGATGCGTTGCTTACTAGATTATCTTCAATATTATCGATCAGCCAGGTAAACACTAGCTGATCTTCTTGTTCCCACTTGGGGTATCCGGGATCTGTTGGGGCTGGGATTGGAGAAGCCCCTGTTATGTGGGAACTCATCCCACGTCCCAGCAGTGCACGTTTCATCAAGTTGCACCAAAGAGGATAATTGTTACTATTCAATTTCACTTTGATTACCAAATTGTCCATCTTGGGTATTGGTGGACTTGGGTTCATCCTGCTTTGCAGAAAAAGAGCAAATTGCTCATTAAGATCAAAACCTTCAGGCAAGGTAACTGTGGGCTTTGTTTTTTCTAGAATGGATTCGGTACTTGTTGACATTGTGGTGGACTGTTTTGCAGATCTTGCTGGTAAGAGTAGGATACTACGGGTACGGTTGGCTCAAAGGTATGAGGAAGGTAAGTAGGCGATGATGTTGTACTAAGCCAGAAAGTATATATTTTTGGGTACGAGAAAGGTAAACAAAAAAAGGCAATGATGATGAATTCTCTGAGCCAACAATCAAACGGAAAACGTTTAGTGGATCGAGTGTTGCTCTGATACCATGTTAGAAAGCAACATTCAAACACTATTGAGGAAAACCTTTTTTTCGTATATTCACTTTGTATGATTTACAGCAGATTTATACACCTACAACTCTGTATTCAAAGGAAATAAATCAAATCTCCCTAATATCTCTCTCAATCCCTAATATCACTCTCAATCATATTCATTTACATTTATGCTTGCAATCCCTAAATTAACGTAATTACATTGACTCCACAATCTAACTAAGGTAACTTTCTAACAAATAGGACCTCCGGAACCACAATCGTGTTATACTCGGATATAGTAGATATGTGGCTCGCTGAAAGCATTCTTTCTACTGATAGGGAATATGCTGATTTTCTTAGCAATGAATTGACAGCAGAATCATATATCTCCTCCCGTGTTTGCGTATTGTAAAATATGTTATATATATATATATATATATATATATATATATATATATATATATATATATATATATATATATATATTTATATATATATATATATAATGCATATGACCCTAGTTTCCATATTGCTCTCCCCGACTGCTGTTGAAAGATACTCTTTATGTGTCGTTAGAAGTTTCTCATGACATTTCCCATCAAGTTAAAAGCCAATTATTGTATTTTTAATGCGATGCCCTCTCTGCATTCTTCCAGCTTGAAGCATGACAACATGTCTATATACACATACATGTATACAAGCGCAGACACATACATGTGTGTGCGGGAATATGGGCAGTCAGGCCGCTAGGGTTATATTACTCTTCCCTGACCTTAGGCGTTTATAAGAGGTTCTTGCCTCTACTCAAACGTCATGACCATTCAGTAGACGATAATAGGCTTTTTTCTGCAAGCATACAGGAAGGAGATTGAATTTGAACTATGGTTTTCACCAAGAATACAGTGGCCTTTACCATTTGGTTAGTTTAAATTCCTAGATGATAATTGCTTTTCACAGCAGATTTATTGATGATGACAAGTACATATATATCTCAATGCAAAGATTGAAAAGGACTCTTAAACTACCAGGTGCTTGATGCTTAGTGCTTTATCTCGTCCGCAAGCGTGATAATATCCGTATGAGCTTGCAGATTTGCTTCTTTTTTTTTTTTTTCTATCTTCATGTGTTCATACTTCACAATGGGTATATATCTCTGAATTTGAGCGTTTTCCTGACAAAGGAAATGTTTTTTTGGGTAGTACTTATGAAATTTTGAACCCATTAGTTTCTTGTCATTTATTTAAGAAGAAAAATCATCAAGATTTCTCCACTAATTAGCTGAAATATGGGAAATAAGTGATTGAGTGGAACCAGCAGTAGTCCAATTCTGTATTGCAGATGACCCAACTCAGTAGCTGTCGAGATTGAAGGAATTAATCTTCCATTCAAGTTAAAAATTTACATGGTTATTCTCCTTTTATAGGGTTGAAAAAGTACTTCGAACGGCTATTTGACTTTCTGCAGCTGTTGCAGTCAATCTACTGTAAACTCTAACGGCTAGTTACCAAGACAGCTCTGCTATTTACAGAAAAATAATTCTAAGTAATATTTACGACAGGTATGGTAGGTCCGCCTTCTTAGTTGGTACTTCACTTCGTAACTTCAGCTCAACATTGTCTTCAGGCACACCTTGATCCTGTGCTTCACCTCAGCTCTTCAGTTCTTCTTCAGTTCAGCATAGCCATACTTGATTTTGTTTTTGTTCCGTACTTCACCTCACCTATACTTCAGTTCAGCATGGTTACTCAGATCAGGTTAGCCGACCTGACCTCTGGTCAGCTCGGCAGTTTAGCTGGTGGAACTTAGTTTCTACCGTAGCCAAATTCTCCACCGCGTGTTCTCCTGGTGTGTAGAATTGCCAAACCATCTAGTGACATATATTCTGCAAATGATTTGTTTTTTTTCCTCATTTTAATATGGATCCTTAATCCTCATTGCTCTTATTTCTTGTTCATTCAACTAACAAAAGTCCAATAGCAACTACAGTTTAAAAAAAGAAAATATGAGTGTTCTATATATAATTATACCCTGGAAGGCCTGGAGCATCAACTGTTTCGTAGCTCCAATCATGTTTATCGGACCGAGCATGGCTCGGCCGGTCAAACCGGTTAACTCATTCATGAAACTGGGTTGATTTGTTCTATGGAACTTTGTAAGAGTTCAATTCGGATTAATCTTGTGGTTGAACTGGTTGGTCTGGTGACCTATGCGGTTGAGTATTAGACCAATTGATCTACTTGTTGGCCCAGCAGTCCAACCAATACTTTACATAATCATCCAACGGTTGAACATTAATCCAGCAACATTGTTTTTCTTTTCTTCATCATTTTTTGTCAGATCAAGTACCAGACTCTGTTTATTGAGCATGCATCGAATTGACTAAGCTGGTGGTTTTATCAAAGATTGTGGGAGCGAGGGAAAATCACCAACTGATTTATATAATTTGTTAAATACCGTAAATTTTAAAAAAAAAAGTTTTTAGGGCACTAGGCTCCCGCACTTGTGGGTGGGTCTGAGGAGGAACCGGATCGCTTCGTGATCTGGTATACGCAGTCTTATCCTACACTTTATGCAAAAAGTTGTTTCCGTGGCTCGAAAACCTCAAGGTCACAGGATATAAACCTTACCAGTTGTTCTAAAAATTAAAAGACTTCAATATCATCATCAAAGTGTTATCCCAGACTTCTTACATAAGAGGCCACTGAGTAATTTTATTTACATTTTACACGAAATTCTTTCCGATTAGAACAGTAGAAACGTACAATGTCTTTGTATATCCTTTTTACATAGAAGAAAACGACAAATGAGCAATAGGGGACCATGGTGAACTTATACATCTATGTGCATACTTTTTTTTGGCAAGGCGAATGGGGAACACTCGAAAGCCGAATTATAAGCCCAATCTTTTAGTGCAGATCTTTAAAGAGCCCTCACAGTTATTGGGACAAACTTCACGTGCAAACCCGGAAACATTGTAGAAAAGCTGCTTGCGGTAATACGTCTGCAGCAGCGGGGGATCGGGGGGGGGGGGGGGGGGGGGGGGGGAAGGAAAAACTAATTGTACTAAATCTCAACATGACATAACTTTTATGTCAGTTGAACTAAATACCATAATTCTTTGTTGAACCCCAACCCAAATGGCCCCCAATGCTCCAGTACCAAGGAGTTGATTGGAGGATGTAAATCAGAAGTCCAGCGGCCTCTTAGATTGTGTGAGATCTTACACAGTTACCCACACAAGGTGCCCCCCACAAACCAGGCATTTGGTCTGACAGCAGAGAAACACACACTGTGCGTGTTCCTAGATTCGAACTCATGATCTCTTGTTGGCAATCTTCAATCCGAGTACCAACTGGACTATACCGTGGGGGCGCCAACCATAATTCTTTAGAATGATTAGTGATTGTTAGACTAACAGCTTGGTTTTTTAATGTCACCTTATCATCATAAGTTTAATATGGCTAAGAAATAACCAACTATAAACGATGACATGTGTGACATCAAGAAAGAAAGTAGGCAACCTTGTGTGTGCCAATGTATAAGATTTCGCTCAATCTAAAAGGCTGATGAACTTCTAATTTGCATATTCCACACATGATTCTTGAGGCTATGGAGGTGGAGGGCCTCGGGATGAGAAATTTCACCTTTTGATCCCAGAAAATAGGCAGACAACTATTACAATGTGGGCGAATTGCTACACTATATTCAAACTAAGAAGACATTTTAAAAGACGTTTCTGGTGCACTAGGCTCTCGCATTTGTGCAGCGTCCGGGAAAAGACCAGATTACTTCACGATCTGATGTACGCAGCTTATCTTACGATTTCTGCAAGAGGCTGTTTTCGTGGATCGAACTCGACTTAAAGTCACAAAACATCAAACTTACAGAAATCGAAATAAGAAATCCACAGTTCTAATTCTATGAATATCTTATATTTTCCATTGAAAAATGTCATTGACATTGTTACATACAAATTTCGTGAAAAGTCATCTTATTGCGGTGCAAATAGTCTCATTTATCAAAGCCGACGGTGTAGTCCAAGTTTGATCATTCTCGATGTAATGCCCATAATCATACTTTTTGCCGATCCAATCTTTCAGCCCGATTCATTTGAAAAAACTTTCTGCATTACGTAAGAGATGAAGTAGCAAAAAAATGTTTATTACGAATATCATTTATGCAGATACATATAGAGCCGGAAGTCTCGCTGGAAACAAACTTTCTATCCCTTGAGACAGAGGTATTGTTTGCCTGCCACTTGTCCCTAGACCCTAGCGATGACTTTTGCTGTTGTTGAGATATACTGGGTACGGATGATGATGAGCTATACATTCGATCTAAAGCTGATTTACACTGCATCACATCATTTTTAAATTTGATCGCTTAACTTTAATATGATAAGAAAATCAATCATTAGTTTACCGGGCATATCTCAGTGGTACTTAGGTTGGAACATTGTTCCAGAAAGACGCATGTTCCAATCAGGACACACACGGCGTATGTGCAATACTATTGCATGGACAAGTAATGACGAATCCATTGTATCCGGTCCAATTGGGTTAGAGGGTTGTTTGCCCCGTTTGCAATAGAGTAGGTCTCTGGTAAAGCCTTGCCAACCTAGGAGGCTGCTGAGTTCCTGATTTGCATCCTCCACGAAGCTCCTTAGGACTGTGGCGATGGAGACTTACAGAGCAACATACAAAAAATACAGCTATAAGAAAATCAATCGTTACAAGAAAGAATATAATACGGACATTAGCATAACATTAGCAACATACAGCTATAAGCATGATATCAGCAACTATGACCTGAAATAGACCTACAAAAAGTTTTAGGTATAGTTCAATTATGTGAGCATAGCCAGTAACGTTTTAGGTATTACACTAATATAATAATATAAGACGATATTAGATCCCATTAGATGTCATTTTACATTTTTTTACCATGTAAAGAGAAAATACGTAAAATAATAATAGTTGTGTGAATATCGTGTAGAATTGGATGATATTTAGAGTGACAAACATGTTTGCCGACGTGACAGCAGCGAGATAGAACAAAGAAAGGAAGAAAGCAGGAAATAAATGTCATGCAGAAGAAAGTTTCCATAGTAGATAAATTAGTGGGGCGTTTTCTGTGCACTATGCTTCCACGTTTGCGAAGGGGTCGGAGAGGGGTCGGATCGTTTCACGATGTAATGTACGCATTCTTATATTACACTTTATGCAAGAGACTGTTTCTAACTTTCCAACCTGTGATCTTAAGATCACAAATCAATAGATAAATCAGTGGACGCATCGATAATATGTTAGTATTATATGGAGTTATTGTTGAGTTGTGTAAAGAAGTTTGGAATTGTTTAAGAGGTTCTGGTAACTAAAAAAATTCATAGTATTTCACTCTTATGGACAAACTTGTTTAGTTGCATAAGACTTCTTGCTGCAACTTAGAAGTAAATTATGTTATGTTTTTCAAATAGATAGTGACCTAACATAAAATCTTAGCAGAGTGTAATTGTTTGGACTTTGTTGTTATCTTCTTATGTCGGAACAGATCTGACTCAGAGACCTTGGAGACACCGAAACCTAGAGTTCTCATCTAAAAGGTCATTGAGTGACCTATACATCGTACCCAAAATTTCTTGAAATTAGATCGATGATTTCTAAGGGTGGCGGTATGAACTTTTCCCTCCAAGATTCCCCCCTCCCCCCACCCTGCCTCTGCAATGTGATTCCAAGGTTAGTTGTGGAAACATCTTTCCATTGGTCGGGAGGTGTACCTGTCAGCAGAAGTAACGTAACACCGTCCCAAGTACCAAAGCAAGAGGCTATGCATCAGACTAAGCTAGTGGCCGAAGGATGAGATCACGTCACCCAATTTTCCCTCACTCCACGCGTCACTGCGTGACACGTGGCAGCAGGTGCTGGTGGTAAGGCTAGATGAGGGTCAACCGCATCTAGCCTCACCATCCACCTCTATTGCCATGTATCGTGCGGTGACGCGTGGTGTGAAGAATTTACGGTGAGAAGATTCTAACCCAGTGGGCGAAGGGATGGAGAGTGAGAAAAGAGAAGGGTGAAGGAGAGAGAAAGGGGGCATCGATTGTATCAAAGAAAGGTATAGACATGGCTTGGTGAAAGCGGGATGAGATCACCCCACCCCACTTTTCCTCACCCCACTCATGACCGCGTGACACGTGACAGCAAGGTGGGGTGGTGAGGAAAAGTGGGTGAGTGAATCCTATCCCGGTGAAAGCATGGGAGAGTTGGCAGAATGGCTCAGAGAAGTCACCCACGGGATTCCATTTCCCATTTTAGCCTCTCCTTGGAAAGATATGAGGCTATCCTTACAGCTACACGACAACTGTGACACTGTGGACCAAATCAACCCACCCTCCCTTGTGTAATTTTTTTTTAGCTAAAAGTCATTCCCTAGCTCTAGGATCTCTATTGTTTTATCCCCAATGAGAATTGTATAGGATGCAAACTAGGAGCTCAGCGGCCTCCTAGGTTAGGTGAAGACTTACGCAGTGACCCACATAAGGTGTCCTCCGCAAACCAGGTCTTTGGCCTAGCAGCAGTGGAATACACACTGTGCGTGTCCCTGGATTCAAACTCTTGACTACTTGGAGTAAATCCCAACCTGAGTACCAACTGAGTTATGCCATGGGGCTTGTAATTTCTTTTTTTCTTTTGGGTGGGGTTGTGTTTATTATAAATTATGTTTATATGATTTATAATTGAATCATAATTGGTTATTTATGAAGAGATATCTTGAAATATTATGTCTTTAAGTCTAAGAGACATAATTCTTCATTAAAGGGACATATCTATTTATCAAGGGATGCTATTACAAAGGTTACGATGGAGGTACCTTTTAATTGACTATAAATATATATATATATATGAATGTCCTCTCCTCACCATTATAATTTCAGTTTTATTTATCTATCAAAAGTAAACATTAAAGTGAGACTTAGTGGAGAGAAACTTTTATTCAAGAATAGGAGTTGTCTATATCAAAATTGAAGTTTACGCTCATTATAGTCACTTCCGTTCATTGAAACATGGAGAAAGATACGCTTTTTCTAATTATTATCTTTTAGTTATTGTGAAATGATTGTGTATGTGAAATCATAGATTTCTAAATTCTAACAACTTATCGCTTATATTTTGCTCGACTGACCAAATAAAGAAAATTTCCGCTTCAATAATCATCCGTCTGATCTTTTAATCTAATTAGTGAAATCATCCTACATGTCTAATGTGTTAGCTTGGTCATTTTTCAATAATTACAGTATTTGGATTAAAGATGATATATGACGTGGGAGAGAAGGTATTGAGCTCAAGATTTTGTGCTTTCTAATGACGGAAACAACATCTTGCATAAAAAGATGCAGATAAGGCTGCGTACATCAGATTTCGGAACGATCCGGTCTCTCTTCGAACCTTGAACAAACGTGAAACTCTAGCGCCCTTTAATGGTGGAGTGAAAGGGAGGGATTAGTATTAGTTGGAAGTTAAGATGGGAGATGGGAAGGGTAGGGTGATATACGTAAATTAGGAGAGTCAAAAATAAAGGGAGAGGACGTAAAAACTGGCAAAGAGATAAGAAATAGAAAGAGGCAATAATGAGGGAAGGGCATGGGAGAGGACGAACATGACGCTGTTGGTTGTTTTTATGCTATCCCTCAACCAAATTCTTGAAATTAAAAGGAGATTTATCTTCTTTCTCAAACTAGCAAAAATAACAAGTACCCTTTTAATAGGATTTAATCATCTAAGAAGAAAATGTCAAAACAACGGATTGATCGAGGATTTATCAAACAACAACCGCCATACGCCTAGTATATCCCAACGGCATCAAAAGTTATCGCTAGGATCTGAGAAGAGTGAGAGACATGCAAACAATAGATCCATCTCGAGTAATAGAGAGTTTGCTTTCAGTGAGACACCTGATTTTATATGTGCCGCATAGATGACACAATAATAGGAATATGGTTTGCTAGTGTACTAGTAAATGAATTTAGTAAACACAAATAAAAAGCTACCGAAATTAAAATAGCCCTAATCATGTATGTATATGCACAAAATAATGAAAGACAAATGCAAAGACAAAAAGTACAAAGTCAATCTAAAGTGTAAAAAGTATCTAAGCCCGCAAGTATACTCTAAGATGCCTCTATATTCTGCATAAACCTCTTTAACTTTAACCCTCTGCATCCATGAACTCCTATCATAGATCACGTTCTCAGCCGTCATTAATGTATGCCGTTGTATTAAGTGTCATATTGATATTGTGTAACTTTTCTAATTAATATAGGTCATGTATCTTGCTATATATTGTATCAAGTGTCATGTTGGTCCCCTAAACAAAAAAGTGTCATGTTCGGTACGTTTATCACCCATATTTACAAAGACAATGGAGTAATGTTGTTGTTGTATTTGTTCTTTTCTTTGTTTCGTTTTCATAAAATTCTTGTAGTAGTTGTAGATGTATCAATGAATGATTACTGAGTTATGCAAAGATGAATGAATGACTACTCAACATATCTTTTTTATTAGTCATCTATTAATCAATGAAACCACAACATTTAGAAAAGAAGTACCAAAAGTATACAGTACATTTGATTATATAGTGGGCTATAATATAATATCGAAGAATATATTTTGTCTTTTTATTGGAAAAAAAAGAAGAAATAGAGGCCGATTGATGACCTATAGATCATGATCCTGACGTAAGGAAACAACTTCTAATTAATCTCATAACTGAACTGACCATCACGCAGAAAGAACCCACATAAGTTCTTTTAAAAATTATACCATTTGATATAGGGAAAAACATAGGAGGAAGGCAAATTTTAAAATTGGCCAAAACATCACATTTTATTTATTTTTGTGTAGCCTCCTGATTTAAGAGTAAGTACTATAATAATAATTCAATCATCATAGACATAGTCTACTTAACAAGATCAAGATATTTAAGGGCTAGCAGCTCTCTCAACCGATGTGCTAACGATTCGAATCATGTTAATTTCTGAAATAGTTCGGAATCGATAAAAACGTCCCGGTTATAGGTTCTATTTGCATCTCCTACATTTGCAAACTCAAACTGACTTGGGATGAACAGATTAAACATGACCTATTAGATTTGCATCTCTCTGAGAACATGGTCCAAGATAGGAGCTCATGGAGATGGGAGATTAAGATTAGCGAGGCTTAGTCAGGATACAAAGGCAGCTTAGAGTATACAAAGAGACTTAGATACTCGCTAAATGTTTGGTTGACTTTGCATGTTTTGTGTTTTTCTTTGTCTTGCATTATTTGTCGTTTATTATGTGTCTATGCAGATACATATAGAGTCGGGGTCTCGCTGGAAGCGAATTCTCTATCATTTGGGATGTATGTATTGTTTTTCTGCCTGCCACCCCCTCCGACCTTAGTGATATCTTTAGATGTTGTTGTAATATACTGGTTGTTCTGGTTGAATCTCTATCTATTAGACTACATTTTTCCATTTGTCTTTAGGTTATGACAACTGAGAAAAGATCTTTACACAACTCAAACATGGTTTATCTTGTCTAAAAAACCAAGATAACTAATAATTTTTTTAGACCAAAATAAAAAATAAAGTAGAATGAAGGGATGCGTAAGAAAATTTGTCGATTTCCATACCTAGTTGATCTCTGGAGTTGTTTTGCGCTTATCTCTTTACTTTTTTTTTTTGTCTTTCAGCTTCATTACAAGGAACCAAGTTGTCTCTTGTTGGATACTTAGTTGGCCTGTTGGAACCATTGAAACACACATAAACCTCACAAACTGATCTCTCTTTAACCACTTTTTCTCTAGTGCTTTTCTTAAACTCTCTCCATCTTCTTCTCTCACCCCTCTTCTCTTCTTAATTCCCAAAAATACGCTTATCTTCTCCAACAGCCAAACCCTTTTTTAAGGTTTTCTTCTAATCTAAAAGGTCACACCCGGTTCTTACCCACTGCGTGAGTGTTCGGAGAGGGAAGACCTACGGTGCCTTACCCACTTTGTGTGGAGACATTTTCGAAACTCCAACCTACGGCAACCAAGCTTACCGCTGAGTCAAGTCCGGCTCTCTAAGGTTTTCTTCTAATCTCTTATGCTTAATCTGGAGCAGGTTTTCTTCTAATTTCTTATGCTTAATCTGGAGCTGCTGATGCATCAAAGTCTGCTGCTTTCAAGGTCACTCTCAACTAGCCCTTTTTTCCCTGAAGATTGCACTTTTAGTTTGCAATTATTTAGATAAACCCCATCTATTTGGTCTTTCTTGCTTTAAATCTTGATTTTGTAAGTGGGAAATTTTTGTGGGCAATATGTTCTGTTGCTTTTTAGCCCACATCTTGCTAGATACAGTACATCTTTTTATCTGATTAGTCAATTTTCTAATTATAGTTCTGTATCTCTAGGGATAGAGTTATTGCTCACCCTCTACATACTCTAACGATAGTTTTGGTGTCGTTGGAATATACTGGGTGAGTATCATGATGACTTCTTTCAATGATTAATTGAATTTATACTAACTCTTTTTTCAGATTTCAACTGTGAATATCTCATATGTAAAGCAGCTCTAGCTCCACTTGTATTAATTGTTTGTCCCCATTAAGGATTTTTGCTACAAGAATTAGTTTTATTGCTGCAAATAGTAACCTACAAATGGCAATGTCTGGTGAAGACAAAGAGATGAGAGTCCCAGGTTCTTTAACCTACGACCAACTCGAAAACGCCGACAACAATCCGGTCCAACCGGAAGGATCACGGTCCGTAATTCCCTGTCTGAATTCCACCGGATCTAAATCCAAAGCCCCAATGCTCATCACCCCACCGGGCGGAAGAAATTCCACCACCACCGGCGCGGCCTCAAGCGGCGGAACAGCAAGGTACCGTGAATGTCTCAAGAACCACGCCGCCAGCATCGGCGGCAACGTCATCGACGGCTGCGGCGAGTTTATGCCGTCCGGTGAGGACGGAACTCTTGAAGCTCTGAAATGCGCGGCGTGTAACTGTCACCGGAATTTCCACCGGAAAGAACCCATCCCCGAAAATGCAATCGTCATACATGACCCATTTCAGCATCATCACCATCCCCCTGCTCAGCCGCCGCAGATGGCGTCTCCGGCGATGAACCACCACCAGCATCATTGGACCGGAATGGTTCAACCGCTGAAAATAGCGTTTGGCGGCGGAGGATGCGAGGGGAGTGCAAATGGTGGGACGGAATCATCAAGTGAGGAGCTGAATTTTAATACTTATCAGTCAAATTCAGTTCAGCCGCCGCCGCAGTACGTGCTGGCGAAGAAGCGGTTCAGGACAAAATTTACGCCGGACCAGAAGGAAAAGATGATGGCTTTTGCTGAGAAGCTGGGGTGGAGGATTCCGAGGGAAGATGATAGTGAAGTGCAGAGATTTTGTGCTGAAGTTGGAGTGAAGAGACAGGTTTTTAAGGTTTGGATGCATAATAATAAGAATTCTGGGAAGAACAACCCGGAGGATTCGTGAAGGCGCTGAAAAACATGGTATTGGTTTGATCGGTTAAAGGATTGCATTATATGGTGGAATTGTAGTGTGACAATATTAAAATAAATGATATGGATTAATAAGTAAAATATTGTGTCTCTTTTATTTATTAGTCTTTCAGGATACATTTTCACGATATATTGCAATTCTTTGATCGATTATGATTAGTGTTGAGGTTAGGGGGTGTGGAAAAGGGGTAGGGCTAAGGGATTTGTTCATATTGGGGATGAGATCTCCTTCCGTCTCCTCTCTCACCCTACTGCCCACCGTTCGACACGTGACAGCAAGGGTGATAAGGTTAGATGAGAGTCACCCGCATCCTCTGCTGTTGGACGGTGACCTCCATCCTCTGCTGCCACGTGTTGGACGGTGGCCAACACATGGCAGCAGAGGATGGTGAGGTTAGATGCGAGTGACTCTCATCTAACCTCACCACCCCTGCTGCCACGTGTCGGACAGTAGGCAGTGAGGTGAGGGAAAAAAGTGTGAGGAGATCTGGTCTCTTTGAGGGGGGGGGGGGGGGGTGAGGAGGAGGACGAGATTGAGATCATGCAATATTATGACATCTAAGGCCACTTATGTATGGAATATGGTTTCTGTGAAGAATTTATGTATGGAATATGGTTTCTGTGAAGAATGGTTTTATTGATTCAATTTTATTTTTGTTGATTTTCATTTATTTTTTTAAAAAATTTCTTCTAGCACAATTCTCGAAAAGAAGATGATTTGTAGCAAGAGTGTTAACGAACCGAATTGAGCCGAATACTAGGTTTTCGAATTCGGATTCGTTAAGCTACACGAACTGTTCGTCTCGGGTCGTTTAGCTAAACAAACTTTAAAATTGGCTCGAGTTTGACTCATTAACCCTATAACTGTTTAAACGAGCTGAACTGTTCGTGAATAGTTTCGCTCGTTTAACTAAACGAACTCGAATATATGTTCGAATTCAGCTCGTTTAGATAAAATTAACGAACGAACTCGAACCGAATACGAATACAAAAAAGACAGTTATAGATAAAAAGGGTCCGCTGTTTATTTTTTTCTTTTTTGAAAAAAGGCCCTTTTGTACACGTGGCGTCGCGTGATTACAGACCTCATATTTTGCCTATATGAGGCCTCCTCAGATCTCATCCGATTAATATGTTTGTCTATATTGTCCTTAGTTTCAGAAAAGTCTGAATTTGGACGTAGGTTGATCAGAGAAAAATCATTCCGTAAGCAATTAATAAACATCTATAAACTGTCTTTTTGGTAACTATCACTTTCATCAACATCCTATTTTCCTTCATAAACTCTCGCCTGCTATTATAATATTTGAGTCTATTAGTTGTCGCATTGTATATTCACGAGGGAAAAACTCAACATTTTAACTAAAAGTTAAGTGTCTATGGTCCGGTCTCTTAACAATGAACGATGGCCTCGTTTGATTCGTTCCAGTTAATTACACTAACGTCACGTTTGGTTCGTACTTGGGTATCTTAATCAGAAAAGGAATGGGTATCACATGGTATGAGTTTGGAGTATATGAGCTTGGGTCTAAAAGTAATAGTTGTTTGGTATTGAAGTAGGAATGAGTATGATAGACATTGACGATTTTTGGAACGTATCGGAATTGAAATGAATATCGAACGTGGACGGTCGGAAAAAAGGCCGAAAAAATTTAACCGGCCAGAATAGTGACCGGCCGGCGGCGGCGGGCGGACCAGCGGCGTTGACCGGCCATACCCCTCATTCTCCCCCCCCCCCCCATACATTCCCCCATATTGATGGACAAGGGTATCAAAAAAGATATGCATTACCAAATGTTAGGAAAGGAAAAGATTACGGCATATTTCTTTCCTTGTATATTGTAATCAGTCATAGAGTAATTGTAGGCAGTGATTATAGGGAGTAATGGTGATTGTGTAATTATAGGGATTAGATATAATTTACCAAAAATATGTAGAAGGCCAGTTGTATAAGTGTAGGGTGATTTGCTCACAATACGTATGAATGAATGAATGAATGAAGAATAGACATTCATCTCTATTGTTCTTTTTGATTGTCTTTGTTATCATGGTATCAGAGCAGAGTGATCCTACTCCACATTACCAGATTAAAGATTGATTGAGCATAGGCTCAGAAAACCCCTTCATCATAGCCTTGAATATACCGTTCTCGGCCATAGCCATATCCTTCTATACCTTACCAGTTTTTTTTGATTACCAATCTCGGCCAGATCACTCTGTGGCCAAGTCCCGTACTGTTCCTTATTACCTGCCATCAAAAACACAAGAAAAATGTCAAGCTCAGAATCCACCGAACCCAAAGCACCAAACCTGGCAGATCTGGCAATACAAGTAGCCAGTATTCTGCAAAACACACCGACAAAATCAGCCACAAACCCATCACCACCAATACCTTTATCCACCGAAAACCTTACCATATCAGTCAAACTTAATGGTCACAATTACGCAGTTTGGGCACCTCTCGTACTGAGAGTCATAATTGGCAGGGGGAGGAGGTCTCACCTCACTGGTGTACCTCCTCCACCACCATCAACAGACTCCGAATTTCCTGCATGGGAGCAGGCAGACAATTCCGTATTCACCTGGATGATTCAAACCATCGAACCATCGTTGGTAGTGAATGTTACCCGATATCCCACTGCCAAAGCTTTGTGGGACGGGTTAGCACTCACTTACGGGTCCGGAACTGATTCTCTGAGAAAAATATGATTTACACCGAAGGGCTAGTCAGGTGAAACAAGGGGGCGGCAGTATTGAGGCCTGCTGGAACAAATTGCAAGATTTATGGACTGCAATCGATGCTCAGGACCCTAATCCCATGACCTGCACCACAGATATCAACATCCACAACAAAAAGATGGAATATTTGCGGCTCTATCAATTCCTCACCGCAATAGATGAAAAATACAATATAGAGAAGAATGAACTGTTAAAAAGAGACCCACTGCCCTCTTTAGAAACAGCATATTGCGAAATAAAAAGGTCAGAAGACAGATCTGCTGTGCTTAACAGCGTCCCCTCAGAAGAATTCTCATCACTGGGGATCGGACAAGGCCTGGCAACTCAGAGTTTGGCTACCAAAGGCCGTGAATCTGGACAGGGACAAGGACGAGGCAGAGGCCGGACGGGACAACCATGCTCCAACATGTCACGGCGTGGAGAAGACAAAGAAGGGTTGATTTGCAGCCACTGTGGCCAAAGGAGGCACACAAAAGATAACTGATTTCAACTAGTTGGATATCCTGACTGGTATGAAGGCAAACACCATCAAAAAGACGAAGGAAGAGGAAAAGGAGCAGCAGCAGTTGGGACGGAAGTTGTAGCCGTAGGAGAGAGCCTTCCAGAAGCTCCCACTAAAACTGACGGATGTAATAGGGTTGAGGATATTTCTATCATCAACCCTTATAATGCGTGTTTGGACTTATTTACCCTCACTAAAATTGCATCTCCAGTCCTGCAGGTTTCACATAAAGGCAACTGCAACCCTCACACTCTCGAAAATAGTATCTTAAGTTCACTATTTTCAGAACCTACACAAAACAGCCCACCAGTTTCAAAAAAAACCCAAATCAGCCCCCTGTTTTTCCCTAAACTCCAGAAATACCCCAGAATCTTGCCACTTGAGCCCCTCAAAAATTCAGCCTTATAAAAATGATCCTCCCAACCAATCAACCTGGATACTTGACAGCGGTGCAACAGATACGATGACTAATGACCCCCGAGACTTTACACATTGGACAAATCCAACCAAAACTCACATCGAAACGGCCAACGGAGCTCTTATTCTTGTTTCTGGGGGTGGTACCATTTCGGTTAACCCTAATTTACACGTGCATAATTGTCTCTATGTACCTAGCTTATCATCGAAATTACTGTCCATCAGTCAAATTACACGTGATTTCAATTGTACTCTTCTAATTTATCCCACCTTTTGCCTATTACAGGATATTCGCTCGAAGATGATAATTGGGCGTGGCATTGAGAAACGGGCTATATTATATGACGGACGTGGTACAACAGGGACAGTCCAATCTTGTCACCGGGACCGCTGAAGAAAGATTATGGTTATGGCACCGTCGTCTGGGTCACCCATCCCTAGGTTATATGAAACTGTTATTTCCTTCTTTAATTAAGTCTAGCAGTACTTTATCTTGTGAAACATGCTTTCGTGCTAAACTTCATCGTTCCACGTATAAGCCAAATAATACCTGGGTCAAAAACTTATTTGGTTTAGTCCATTCAAATGTTTGGGGTCCTTCTCCACACATTACTACACATGGGTATCAGTACTTTGTTACTTTTGTTGATGATTGTTCACGAATGCTGTGGGTTTATTTTCTGAAAAACAAATCTGATGTTTATTCAAAATTTGTTGAGTTCTATCATATGATCGATACACAATTCCATATCAGACTTCAAATTCTCCGGTCTGATAACGGAGGAGAATACGTGAACAATGACCTAAAAGAGTTTTGCCGCACCCATGGTATTGTACATCAGACATCTTACTCATATACGCCAGAACAAAATGGTGTTGCTGAGCGTAAAAATCGTTTTTTGGTATTGTCTTTGTTATCACCAAATACTTGAATATCAAACCGAAACTCATACCCCCCGCATTTCCCCAAACAAACAACTTTTATGGGTTTGGATTCCTCCAAACCCACACCCTTAATAGGAAACCCCCCCACCCAAATACCTTCTAAATCACACATTCGGATCGGCATGGCCCAGCAGGTGCAAGACATCTCGGTGTCGATCACGATCTTATGTCTATATCAGTAAGACCAGCAGGTGCAAGACATTTCAAACATATATTTCTCTCTATTCTTTAGGATGGAAGTATTGTTTACGTTCACCTTCTCTAGATTTTAGCGGTAGCTTTTGTTGTCGTTGGAACATACTATGGTTGTTGTTGTATATACATTTCTTTCAGATGGGATTTCTTTAAGTGATTCTTTTTATATGATTCTTTGCAGCGTCCCCCTTTTCAATCAACATGTTTCTAGGAATTAACCACGCGGTTTTTATCAAGGGCGATCCACGAACTTTGAGATTGAGCCCTCATTTGGAGCAGAGGCATCAGACCTTTATCCAGATGTTAAGTACACTACTGTGGAGGAGTATCTAAGCCAATTTGCTTGATCGAATGACTGTTGTTTGTCCAAAATAAACGTCTTACTGGATGCATTATGGAACTTTTTGCTTTATATTATGTCCTGACCTATGATGTATCAATTCTTGTTTTGGCTCGTATAATCCTTAACGCGACTTTTATTGTAGTAATTGTATGAGTATTATGCTATATATCTAGATTAATTATCGTTATAAAGTTGTATATCTGAAGTAATGATATTCCACTTATCAGTTTGAGAAACTATAACTGTTGCAAGTAATTATTCAGTTTCTGTCACTGGTTTGAATGGAAATGGTTTGTTTAAAGAGGCATATATGTAAATCGATATGCCTTGGAGCAAGTGGTAAGGTTGCTGTTTTGTGATCTTGAGACCACGAGTTTGAGCCGCAGAAATAGCCTATTGCATAAAGTATAAGACAAAGCTGCGTACATCAGATCGCAAAGCGATTCGGCCTCTTCCTGGTCCCTGTGCGAACGCAGAAGCTTAGTGTCCAGAAACGCACTTTATATATAAATCGATCTCTGCTTGTCTACTGCTCTAGTATTATGACTAGGGGCGTTAAGCGAACCAAAGTTCTATTCGTATTTGGTTCGAGTTCGTTCGTTAATTTTACTTAAACGAGCCAAATTCAAACGCCTATTTGGATTCAATTAGTTAAATAACTGAATTGCTCGCGAATTGTTCGGCTCATTTAAACAGTTATAGTATTATCGAGCCAAACTCAGACAAATTTTAAACCTCGTTAGCTAACAAAACCAAATCGAACAGTTCGTTTGGCTAAACGAATCCTAATTCGAGAACTTAGTATTCGGTTCGGTTTGTTTCGTTAACACTCCTAATTATAACACTTCATACAACCTCGAGTTACTCTATTTGTTTATATTGTACCACATCCATGTGTTGAAAAAAAAAAATTTATCATAACTCGGTTCGTTAACACTCATAATAAACTTATTGACTTCAAAAGCAAATGATGGATAACTCAGACCAGAAAAGAAGATGTTAACCTATCCCCAAGTGTAATTATTGAGAACCCATCTGCAAAGTTATTATATGCATCTTTTATCTAAAATCTGGTGAGTGGTTATGGCAGGGGCATAAATACTGTCGTAAACTATTTTCACCCTAAACTTGATCAACTAAGAGTTCCAACTAACCGAAGGGCCACACAACCGATGAGAGATTTGCTTTTGTAACGCATTACTCAAAAAGGGCCTTTAAAAAGGGGTTCAGATCTCCTCACCGCTCCCCTCTCACCGCGTGCATCACCGCGCGACACGTGGCATCAGTAGGGGTGGTGAGACTAGATGAGGGTAACCTTCATCCAGCCTTACCACCCCTCCCCGCTGCCACATGTCGCGTGGTGGGGAGAGCGGTGACTCACCGCGCGGTGAGGAGATCTCATCCGTTTAAAAAGGGATGAGATCTACTCACCCCATTTTTCCTCACCTCACTCATGACCGCACGACACGTAGCATCAGGATGGGGTGGTAAGAATAGATGCGGGTGACCTTTACCTAGCCTCACCACCCTCCCTTGTTGCCACATGTCGTGCGGTGACGCGTGCGGTGAGGAAAAGTGGGTGAGGGGATTATATCCCTTTAAAAAGGACCTTTTCGGTTTACTAGGCTCTCGTATCTGTGCAGGATCCAACAAGAGTCCGGATCGTTTCACGATCTGATGTAGACATTACTCAAAAGGGCGTTCCCGGTGCACTAGGCTCCCACGTTTCCATAAGGTTCAGGGAGGGGCCGGATCGCTTCGCGATCTGATTTATGCAGCCTTACCCTACATTTTAGGCAAGAGGCTGTTTCGCGGCTCGAACATGCGACCTCAAGGTCACAAAACAGCAACAGTTGCTCCAAGTTCCACGGCATTACTCAAATTTTGCTAATTATGCACCCAAGGAAAAAAGAAAGAAAGAAAGAAAGAAATAGCCCTTGTCAAAAAAATGGTAAGCTGAATTCATAATGGCATATTAAATAAGCCGGAACCCACAGGATAACAGCACTTTTCTTTCATCCAATGCTCAGCATAAACAGCAAGTACAGCTAAACTCTACTGCCTTTTACATGCTTTCAGAAAGGAATTGAAGAAAGAAGATAACCTTCTTAGCAAGTAAATGATAAACTAAATCCACATAGACATAAGATCATTTCAACTTCACTACCAAAGAAAGGGAATGCTTCAATATCTGGCTCTTCAAATTGCTTCTCAAGCAAAACTCACAGGTTCTGTTGCTGCTGCTGCTTCCTCTTCCAACTCCTTAACAGCTTGAACAAGACACTTCGTCTTTCCATACGTATGCAACCCGCTTTCTTTCATCTCTTCCAGCAAACTCTCTGCTGCTTTCCAATCCAAAGCCTTTAGACAGAGCAGCTTAATCAGACTATTATACTCACTAGCACTAGGCTTAACCCCATATTTCTTCATCTCTCTCATGTATTTAAGCGCGATATCAAACTGCTCGAGCTTGCAGTATCCACGGATTAGACTGTAGTAAATACATGGGCTCAGCTTCTTATGCTTCCTTTTGGCTTCATCCAATACTTTGCAAGCATCCTCCATTGCTCCCCCCTCGACATAACCTGCCAACATTACAGAGTATGTGTAAATATCAGGCTTTAGACCCCTATCCTCCATCAGATTCAATATATTCTTTGCATCTTCCATATCTCCTGCCCTGGAAAGGGCAGTTATAATTGTATTAAGGACTGTATATCCCGGTGGCGGACCAGCTTCAACCATCTTATGTAGTAGATCCTTTGCTGCAGCAACATCTCCGATTCTACACAACCCTTTAGTGACATAGGAAAATGGTTTGATTGCGTGTTTCCGTTCCTTCTCAGATATATCATTCAACATCTCCAAAGCCCAATATACGTTTTTTTTCTCTTCTGGAGAAACTTCATCTTCTGATTGTGTCTTACTTTTGCTCTTCTTTGTCCTATCTTTTTCCATCATTGTTTTTTCCTTATGACAAAGCGAGCTTATCAAGCAGCTCAACGTATATTGAGATGGAAACTTCTTTCTCTCCTTCGCCCACATGTATAAAGTGTGAGCATCTTTAACCTTCTTTCCCCGGCAAAGATAAGAAATAATCTTACCAATTTTCTCACTGTCAGGCAATTTATCTGCATTTAACATCTTCTCACAAACAGAGCAAGCCAGATCAAACAATGAACGCTTAGAAACAGCAGATATAATCCAAAAATATGTATCTTCATTAGGTACACATCCAAAAGTCTCAAACTTGGTGAAAACTTCATGTGCAGCTTTAGTTTTGCCCAAATTTGAAAACAAGCATATCAACTCGTTCAGAATTTCTGTACTCAAAACCCCAATCTCCTTTTCACCAACATCATTTATTAAATCCCACAAATCATAAGCATCTTTAGTCCTAGGCTCTTTACTAACAGCTTTTACAAGTAAGCCAACCACTTTAGCAGTCAAAGAAAACTGACCTCGCTTCACGACCCACTTAAAGAACCCTATCAAATTATCTTCTGGTATTAACGGCGTTTCAAGCACTTTGAGAAGAACCTCTTCATTCACAAGTAAACCAATGCCTTCAAGACTGGATTCTAAAGAACCACTTGCCCCTCTACTCTGAAGCAAAGACAATAAACTTTCTAACTTTTCAACAAATTTCAGTCTAGTAACCTCACTATTTTCACTTTCCATCACAACTGATTCATCATTATCAGCTGCCAAATGAGACCCACCTTCGTTTCCTGACAAGTTATCAAAAAAATCACTTTTCAACAAATTCTGCCCAATGAGATCGAGAGAATCAGGACTTGGGTTATCAGAAATGTCATCCCTCGACTCAAATGCATCAATTTTACCACCAAAATCCTCATTACTACCTTCAAGTCTTAAAGATTCCCCAAAGATGGAATCTTTCTGCTCCTCAGACTCAAATACTGAACCACCAGAACCACTATCCAAATTCCAAAGACCAGCTTCAGATACAGGAGATCCAGAAGGGGATTCTTCTTCATTTTCAGGAATTGGGTTAGAAGAGAAAAACCTCGAATTTGAAAGAAAATTGCATCTTGGAGTGAAAAGGGCAGAAGATTCAGCAGAAGCTAAAGGTAGACCTAGGGATTGAGATTGAAGCAAGTGAGGAGAGGATTGAATTGCAACAGATTTACCTAATTTCTTGAAGCTGTCAGGAATGCCTCTTCTGATTATGCATTTCCACATGGTTCTTAGCTTTGTAAATTCTGAAAGATTTGAGTACTACAGGAAGTTCAGTGGATGTATAAACCCTAGTGGGTTTCTCTCCCTCAACGGCGGAAGGCAACCGGCACGTGACCAAAGAATTAGAAGGCAAAACCGTGCAACGCTTACATTTTAATGTATAAAAAGATAATACAATCATGATTAATTATTGTATGTTTATTTATTAAAAAAATTCAAATATGTTAGCGAATTTTCAAAAAATAATATAGTTTTAGTAGGAAAAAATATAAATACGAGACGACTGAGTTTTTTTTTAAAAAATGTGTCTTAAAGGCCTATGGTATGACTTCTAATTACGTTTTAGAAGTATTCTTGAATTGCGTCTTAGACGAAATCATCTTTGGACTAAGATGTTAATTCAGAATTGCATCTTAGTCAAAACTACCTTTGAACTTAAGGCGACGTTGAGAATTGCGTCTTAGTCACTTAAGACACAATTATGAATTGCGTCTTAGAGGGATAGTTTTTCAACTGTCAATCAGGCTCTATATAATTGCAATGGTAACATGTAAAACAATTATATAAAATTTTGTTTTAGAATCTTTACACAGTCAAAAAGACTGTAAAAATCTAGTTGTCCGTGTATTACAATGTTGTTGATAAAATAATATAAATGTAATTTGAGTTCTTAGGGAAAAATATCCATTCAATCCTTGAATCAGCCATCAAACACATCAAGGTACCATGTATCCACAATAAGGGGCTTTTTCCTTTCAATAAATTTGATACAATAATTTAACAATATGAATAGTGTAAAATAGCCTATATTAGACACTTATTTTGAATATGATAATACATTTTCCTAAATATATGATAAGTTGAGATTTTAGTGGGGAATATGTTTGGTAAACAATTAGACAAATAATCACGAAATGACATGTATTGAGTGTTTGTTTGGGAGATGGTGGCCATAATAATTTTTATTATTATTTGGATTACTGTGCCTAAATTCAACATCCGACTTAACTCAATATTGATTCGAGCATCGAAAACATCCCACTTGCATATAGTGTAGGATAAGAATACGTATAACAGATCACAAAGCGATCACGTCCTTCCCTGACCCTACACAACGCGGAACTTAGTGCACTGAAAACGTCCTTTAAGGTCTTTAACTTAGTAGTCATTTTAATATTTATCAGGCTTCTTTGATAAAAGAATCTGACCTACAAAAAAGAACATCATAGTTTTACTTTTACATGAATATTACTTATTTCGTCTAATATAATAAAATTTAAAAGAGAGTTTTTAACTATCTTCCCAGCTTACAAGATTTTAATTAAATAACTAAACTTACGACAAGTGACGGATACCTTGGATTTTTCCTCTTCGTTACCTCATTCATTAAAGACTTGTTTTAAGTAGGTATGATGGAATAAAACAAAATGACTTATTAAATTGGTTGCGTTCTTATTGTAGAGCAGCAGTTGATCGACATAGCTTGACGCATCATTATGTATCATCAGAAAACAACTTCTGTGTGTTTCTAACACATGGCTTTGGCTTTGGCTATATACATACGACTCCCATTACTCCGTTATATACGAGAGCCTTTAAGAAAATGGGGAACATTGTTGTTGTTATTTAAGTTGGGATGACAAATAAGTTGTGCCCCAACGAGTTAACATGTTGACGAGGTTTAAAACTAAACCCCAATTTAACTTATTTATTTAATAAGCTTAGGTTCCTCGACATAAATATAAATATGTAAGTTTCGCACACTGTATTTAAAATTGAAGGACTGATTTGTTTATATCAATTGTTTATTTTAATTATTGAAAGTTTATAGATTCATGAATGGACATATAAGTTCATGGATTAGCATAAACACGACTCATAATTCACAAGTCAATTTAATGGTTGACTTAATTATGAATCAAATCTGGAAAAAAAATCAAACCCTACAAAAAAAAAAATTGTGCGCAAGAACATTTGTTGGTATTAGGTTGATATGTCGGGTGGAGATTACAATCGTAGTCTCAACATTGAAATTATCATTTAGCTATTCAATATCGTACAACAACATTACTTTATTGTTGTAGAAGCTCTTGTTAATAACGAGGTATGAGGAAGCCGGATGTACGTAACCATACTCATGTGTTAAAAACACAGAGAAGTTGTTTCCTGATGACCATAATAAAAATTGTATCAAGCTGTGTCGATCAACTGATACTTCACAATATAACAAACACAGCCAACTTAATAAGTCATTTTGTTTTATTCCATTATATTTCAAATTGGAAGAAAATTACAAATCCTCAAAGCAATCCCTAGGACATGGCTCAATGGTTCTACTGGCGGAGGTTCGAAAGAGTGGCAAGAATTCGATTCTTGTCTCAAACAAGATTTTCGACTCTTTTTCCACATAAGCGCATGGTATTGGAGATCTACTGTTTGCATCGGGCTCCTTGTGTGGCTACGTAAGCAGTCCAAACTCTGTCATAACGGACCTTAGGCACCTGACTTTCATCCTTATCGCACAGGTAAGCGCATGATATTGGAGATCTACCGCTTGCACCGGGCTCCTTGTGTGGCTGCGTGAGCAGTCCAAATGTTGTCATAACGGACTATGGATATCTGACTTTTATCTTTATCGCACAGTGAGACAGACTGATAGAAGTCCGATTGAAGTTTCGTTAATAAAACTTTTTTTTAACAAATCCTCAAAGCAGAGGATGACGGGAAAGCAAATTCCAAAATATCACAGGGTGACGTAATATTGCTCTGGAAATAGTGCCATCCAATTGTTTAAGTTGCTTTGGTATTAATCAAAGCATCAATCTTTCATAGCCGTATTGCCTAGCTTTCTCAAGAACATCGGTAGAAAATAGGAACTCTGTGGTGTTGCGACTTGCGATCTTGTATTGAGAAGAGAGAAGGAAACTCACAGCTACAAACCTCTGATTAATCTTGGGCTTAAGCCGTAACTTCCATTTTTGTTCAGGTTCTTTCCTTTTCCCTTCATATACTCGTCTTCTTTATGTTCATTGTTGCAAGAATTAATTAACATGTGAAATCCATTGTAACGTCAGCAGTGTATGGCGGCGGAGGTCGTGTTGAAGGCGGAGGATGCCAATGAATGGTCTTATAGAGGCGAGGGAGCTGCCAATCTCGTTCTTGCTTACACTGGCAACTCTCCTCACTTTGTAGGTTTCAAAATTCACCTTTTTTTTCCTTTTCAGTTTTGTGCTGTTTAATTGTGTTTGGTGTATGTGTTTTCAGCTGATTATTGCACATTAATCAGCTGAAAACATGGAGAGAGACAATTAGGAATGACATTTCTTAATGATATTTAGAAAGTATAAAATCTAGGATATACCCAAGTGGAGACTGACAATTCATGTAGCCAACTTCATCTAGTGGGAATACGGTTTGAGTGTTGTTTTTGTTAAATCACTTTTTGAAGTATAATGCTAGTTTTTCTGTCATGGGGTTTTCAAAAATCTCAACTTTATCGTTTTTGGTTTTGATTCTGCATAGGTTGGTAAAGTGCTGAGGATACAGAAGGTTTCTGTAGATGGATCTCAAGTGGAGAAGGACCACCTTGCTTTATCGTCTCATGAGTGCCTCCTTTGGAAAGATGCACAAGAACTTGTATTGGCTCCTACTAGGGAACTTGTCGAGCATTATTACACGAAGCATATAATGTCACCGTTGTTAGGTTCTGAGCATGTTGATGCTGGGGTATGTCCTTGAAGACATTTATTCAAGTGAAAAAGTTAATAGCTGAAGCTTTTGCCTTTTACTCATGACTACTGATGTCAGTGATTAGCATCTGTCGTTCTTCTTGTAACTGCTATATGTTTATTTGTGGTACGGCTTCAGATTTTGGATTTTTCTTTGGGACTTCTGCTCTTCTGTAGCTTTTGATCAGTGTTATTATTGAAAGCAGCCTATAATTTTAATATGATTGATGCAGTTTGCTTAATTTTCAATTATTTTTTTGTTTCTAGTGACCCACAAATACCAATTAGTTTAAACTTCATACACTTTTGGTGAAGCACATGCATGTAGTTTGTAGTTTGTGATTTTGGTAAGCAAGAGCATATCAAGAGGGGTTTTTCTCTTGGAACTAATAATGTAGAGAAGACTATGTGCATATATGGATTATGATGGCTTTTCATTTGCAAAAACGTTTTATAACTGTTTCTTCAACTTTGTAGACGCGAGTCCCAGTGTCAAGAGAATTTCTAGAGGCAGTTGAGAGGAATGTTTGCTCTAACCGTCCTTCTTGGCGGGTGGATGCTGCTACTGTGAATGTCCTATGTGACTATGCTCTTCTAATATCTGATCACTCAATTTTTCACCATGGTGATTACCAGAGTTTTCATGCTTTTCAAAGATATTATCATGTTTACGCTGCCTTAGTGATAAGTGTGTCTGGTACAGGCAATTCCTGTTTAAATGTTCTAGCTATAAATTGGTACTGCGAATAGGTTGAAAGATGCACAATGTCTGGATATCAACCATATAAGAAAGTAAAAACATTTTCGATGATATTTACAACAAACATTGAGAGGGGAGGGTGAGGAAAAGGAAAATAACAGAGACTTAATTTAGATTACCTCTGGTTGATGGGCAAATATCCTTCCTACTTGAGGTGAAACCAGCCGCAAAGGCTTGGCTTTTACACCTTTTTTTGTGTGTGTATGGGGGGGGGGGGGGTTAAATTTGAAAATCGAAACCCTAGTTCATTTGGTTTTTACTCCTCACATGGTTTCATTTGGTTTTTTAAATTTTAAAATCGAAACCCTAGTTCATGGTTTTTCAGGACAACGGTGCTGTGAACCTGCCCGAACTCTTGCTACATGTACTCTTCAGATGTTTTAGTGTTTTAGCTGCTTATTGAGAGCACCAGTTCTTTTTTTCAGGTATGCTCAAGGACAAAGCATGTGTCTCTGTGGAGATCAAGGTGTTTCATCTTGACCTTGACGCTATCTTTCTGCTTTTAATGTAACTAACATTGTTGACACTATAGAATTCCTCATAGCAAGCTTTCTTTCAAGTCTTTACAATTCATGTTTGAATTTTCGCAGCCCAAATGCGGATTTCTTCCACTCTCGAAGTTTATTGCTGAAGATAATGTGATCAAAAGAAGCATCAGTCGTTTCAAGATGCACCAGGCTCTGAAGGCACATGAAAAAAAGGTACCATTTCATTTTTAGCTGCTCTCTTCTGGGCACTAAGCATTGTACTTCCTAAACGTGTATTTCCTTATGCTTCACTCACAGGCTTGTAATCCAACTATTATTTGTCTGTCCACCGACTTATTTCACTGACACCATTGAATGTCCGAGTGATAAAATATCTCACACAAAAGCATTAAGTTATTAATGTGAACTATGATTTGTACTTTTATGCATCTGACACAACCCCCTCATGTAAAAAACAGTTTTCTAGCGGTAACAGTAACAATAGCAGCAATAATAGAAGAAATTTTCAGAAATGCAACAGCACGTTTTGAATTGATGATCTCTTTCTTTGATACCATGGTAGATTACTGTCTCAGTTTAATCTCCTAAAGGCTTAAGCAGGAAATAAATTCATGCGTTTCAACATTGGTATTCTTTTGCATCAGATATCAGGTATAAGTCATTATGATCCACTGGACATGTTCTCTGGATCTGAAGACAGAGTACTCAAAGCTGTCAAAGCTCTCTTCAGGGCACCTCAGAACAATTTCAGGGTGTTCTTGAATGGCTCCCTTATATACGGTGACTTGGGTGGTGGAGCTAAAAGTAATGATATGGTGGATAGTCAACACTTTGAGGATGCAATTAAGTGTATTATTTCGGGAAAAGATGGGGAGCACAAAGAACATTTTCTAGAGCTTGTTGCTGATGCTCTTTGTAAATCAGGAGTCTTACATCGACTCCTTGAAGTTCAGAAGCTGGATGTTATTGATATTGAAGGGGCAATTCATGCATATTATAATGTAGTATCTGAGCCTTGTGTAGTATGTAGGGAAATAAGTGAAGATGAGTTGTTGAAGAGATATTCTGATTTACATTTAATGACACTCGATGAAAACTTAAAGATCACGAGGGACTACTTGATTGCTGCAACAGCAAAAGACTTGAGTATGATGCTCACTTTTCGGCCAAGAGAAAAAGGGGATGCAAATTCTCTATATGATGTTCTGTTCTTGGAACCAGGCAATCAAACTTTTGAATACAAGGTAAATCATCTCTTTTGTCCTTTTCTTGAAAAATATTTTTTTGGAACCAGGCAACCAAACTTTCGACTATAAGGTAGATTATCTCTTTTGTCCTTTTCCTTGGGGAAAAAAATATTGTCAAAAGAAAGGAGCTGTCATTGAATGTCAGGTATACCTAGTTTCTGTTTCTTTTACTGACACATGGTCTTTGGTTCTTGATTGCCGTCTTGGGCATGGGTTTACGTAAAACTTTTCCATTCAATAGTTGGTATGTAGTCCGACCTCTGAAGTGGAATTACCGACCTTAGCTATTTTTTATGAGCTGGAGGTACAATGTTTTCTTGCCTGACAGTTGCTCATGAAGACCCTTATCATATGTAGGTCTCTTTTCTTGATTTGGACATGAAGCCCTTGAGAAAGATGCAGTACTACTACGAGTTAGACCAGCAGATTGTCCGCTTTTATGTTCGTACTGTTTCATCAGAACCTTGCCTTGGAAATGGTTGCTTAGCTGATAATTCAGAGTCACATGAACAGTCTGTCATGCAAGATCATCCTCTTACAGATGCTTAGGTAACTGATTTTGGCAGAAAGGTTCTGAAGTTTGTTTCTCACACGTTTGACGAACTTCCTTAATTTTCAGTTGTGCAATAAGCAACTTAGTTTTGAAAACGTGATTCTTTCACCATTATGGTTCACTATTTTCCTCACCTCTTCACTGTTTGAGTTGAATCATCTATGATGTTTACCTTTTCAGGCATCTCGTAGTCTTCATTGCATTGGGATTCACATCCTTCTTGTTTTAAGTATTCAGGAAAGTGATGCATATGTTTTCTGTTACTATCAGAAGTATGATGTTAGTATTTTAGCATCTTTGCCTGTTTCCATTGCTCACATTTTTTTGCTTTTGCTTTTTTTCCATTTTCAATGAAGTCAAGGATACACTCTTCTTTGACTTTGAAATATAATGTAATTGAGCAAAATGACTCACTAAATTAGCTGCGCTTCTTGTATTGTGAAGTAGCAGTAGATCGACACAATGACACAATTTTTATTATGGTCATCCTAAACATCTGTGTTTCCAACACATGGGTAAGACTGCGTAAACCCGAACCCCTTTATCTTGCCAAGGCGGGAGCCTCTAATTCAACGAGGTAATGGTGTTTTTTTTTGTTTATTATCTCTTGTTTTTATGGTTGCTTGACTTGGTTGGGAGAGGTCCTGCAATGTTTTGGAGGCTGTACGAAACGATCTATAGTGTTTCTTTGTTAACTGCTACATTCCTAGCTATCTAATAAATCAGAGCCAGTGAATAAGGGGTAGTCTTTCTTAAAACGATATAACTCAGTTCAACATTTGCTTTTATGAATGTGTTTTTCTTCTTCTTATTTGGTTAGTGAACTAGTGTGTAGGTTATAGAACCATTGTCAATATCATCAACCACACCAACAACATTATCTCATTGCCTTAGAGGCTCCCGCCTATGGCGGGGTATGGGAGGTCGAATGTACGCAACCATACACATGTGTTAGAAACATACAGAGGTTGTTTTCCGATGACCAATAATGATACGTCAAGCTATGTCGACAACTGCTACTTCACGATATAAGAAGCGCAACCAGTTTAGTAAGTCATTTTGTTTTATTCTATCATATTCCAAAGTCAAGGAAGAGTGTGTCCTTGACTCTATTAAAATGGAAGAACCATTGTCAATATCATCATTTGTGATTATTGGCACACTTATGCTTCTGCAGAAATAATACATTTGTTGCAGCCTCGAGCTGGAGGTGCATTTGGTTTTGCTTATTTTCGAGGAAAGCCTATGATAAGCAACTGTTGTCTGACCATCCACTGGAATTATTTAATCACAGAGCTGGATAGGGAACTACTTGGCGGATGATGAGATGCCATAATACACTGACTGACAAGAGTGAGCGTTTACTTTTCATACTAGTGAATCTGAGCATAGAAGAATTACATTCTATTTTCATCAACCCAGCCAAAAGTATGGGGAGAGTGATCATGGAGGCTGACCCCATGTGTAAGGAAGTTTAGAAGAACTGCGCAAATGGAGAGCATTTGACCTCCCAAGGATGAAAAGAAGGATGAATAGGTTGTCAAGAAAGATGTAGTTCTTCAAATGTATGTGATTACTGATGATTTTCTACAATCCCTGCAACATTTTCTAATACCAGCAGCTATCATTCTTGTGTCTTGGTTTGATGTTTTGTAGATAATTTTGTATGGAAAATAGGAGGAAGTAGCTATAAGTATGAAGTGGGCAACGGATTATTTACCATAATTATGCCAGAATAAAAGGGATAAGAAGAGTGTTCTTGGGCTGAAACTCTGAACACGAATGTGTAGATCACATCATTCTTTGGAAAAAGACACATTCCTCTTCCTTGCAGCAAAGGTTATACAGGGTCTTCACCGTCCCAATCTCAAGGAGTATCGTGGAAAATGTAAATCAGGAGCTCAGCGGTTTCCTAGGTTAGGAAAAGTCATACGCAACGAGCTTACACAAAGCGTCTACTACGAACTGGGCATTTGACCCAACACGTTCCTCTTCCTTCTGTTAACAAGAAGTCATATTGGTTTCTACAAGGACATAGCCACGTGGAACCTATGCCTTATTAAAGTGCAAAGTTCTAAAAACCTGATGTAAGAAAGTTTGAATCTTGTTGTTAGCTTTGTCCGCTCTAGGTTTGGGTTCTTTATGGAATAGTCGAATTTTGAGCGGGTCTCGTTGGAAGCGAACTCTCTATCTTTTGGAGATGGAGGTATTGTTCGTCTACCTCTCACTCTTTCCAGACTCTAACGATAGCTTTTACTGTTATTGGGATATACTGGATATGTATTGTTGTATAGAATAGTCGAATTTTGCAAGTCACATATCTTGTACAGTTGATTATGGGCATGGTAACTTATTAAGCATTCACTATTGTTATTCATCGAGCATTGTAATTTAATAAAAATGGTAACATTGACCAGTGAATAGAAAGAAACGTGTGTATTTTGACTTTCTTTAATTATCGGTACATAGAATTCGAGTTATAACCTTATAATTTGACACATTATAATTCGACCAAACATAATTCTTGATTATTTATGAGTCATATAACTACGTGGCACTATAAAATTGGCATTCAACAACAATAACAACATTATTCTATTGTTTTAAAGGTTTTGTCTATGGCATGATATTAAAAAGTCAGATGTACACAACAATATCTATAGAATCGGATATACGCAATTATATTCATATATTAAAAACATATAGAGATTGTTTTCGATGAATCATAATAAAATTGCGTGAAACTGTGTGTAGAAGTGACATTCATTGCTAACAAAATCCACCGCCCTGTCTTCCGGAGACTTCCGCCAAAATCTTCCCACTAGATTTCTCCAAAGCTTCTTCCTCTCCAAGAAAACTTCTCCAAATATATGGCCTTCCCCACCTCCATGATTCCAGAACCCCACCATTTTCTTCTCCCCTCTCAAAGAATCAGCCATGCCCTTTTCCATTTCCTCCTCCAACCTTCCCTCTTCAAACGTCATTCTGTCCGCCGCCGCCTCCCTGACCGCCACCGCCATCCTCTTCAAATCAATAACCCATGATCTAATCCCACAAACCCTTCAAGATTATATCTTTTCCCGTCTCCACATGATTTCCAATTGTATGTCTTTCTATCTCACTGTTGTAATCGAAGAATTTGATGGGCTCACTCCAAATCACTTGTTTGAAGCAGCAAATCTTTATTTATCCCACAAAATATCCCCTTCAACTCAAAGAATTAAAGTCAACAAGCCCGAAAAAAACCAGGAGTTGGCCGTCACTGTTGATAAAAACCAAGAAATTTTTGATCTTTACAACAAAAACATCAAGCAGAAATGGGTTCTGCAATCTGCAACTCTTAAACAGAGTGACAAAAAAGGAGACTCTTCAAGAACAGAGTTGAGATATTTTGAGCTGAGTTTTTTGAAGAAACATAAAGATGTTATATTGAGATCATATTTGCCATATGTAATACAGAAATCTAAAGAGATTAAGGAAGAGAAAAGGGTGGTGAGGCTGCATACTGTAGATTATAGAGGGACTGATTATTGGAGTTCAGTGGCATTAAATCATCCAGCAACGTTTGATACAATGGCTATGGAATTGGATGTGAAGAGGGATTTAATTGAGGATCTTGATACATTTATTAGCAGAAAAGATTATTATAAAAGGGTGGGAAAAGCATGGAAACGTGGGTATTTGTTTTATGGACCACCTGGTACAGGGAAATCTAGTTTGGTTGCAGCCATGGCTAATTATTTGAAGTTTGATGTCTATGATTTGGACTTGAGGGAAGTGCAATGTAATTCTGATTTGAGAAGGTTGTTGATTGGGACATCGAATCGATCAATACTTGTTATAGAGGATATTGATTGCAATTTTACATTGCAGAACAGGGAGCTTGATAGTGGAGTAACAGAGGATGACAAGGTTCTTATCTCCACATTTGCATTTTCATGCTGTTTGTTTGAGAATATTTAGATTATATGCATTACTCTAATAATGTAATCTAAATATTCTTGAAGCTGTGAAGTTTCTTAATTCCATTACTACATAAGAAAACCAATAACTTTAGGGTGGTCTATGATTTTTTTTTTCTTTTCTTTTCTTTTTGGTGAGAAAGGTCTATGATTAATTGTTACTATATATTATATATTCTTTAGACAATGCTCTCTCTGTCTCAAAAATATTGTTACAACTGGTCAAAACACATAGTTGGTCAAACAACATTTAAAATCAAATAGTCATTACACATTCAACAAGACTATTAGTCATTGAATAACTACTAAGCATGTAAGGACCAATAAGATAAAGAATAATTGACATTATAAAGAATAATTGACATATAGTAGTGATGAATGTCCGTTTATAATTATTATATTTTCTATTGCCGTAACTGTTAGAACATGAAATTTTTCCAATGCATTGTTCAATAAAATTTGATTATAAATAGTGTGAAGACTGTCTTGGCAAACTATATGTTGCATACTTTCATGATTTGTTTTTAACTGATGCTTGATCTTTATATGTTGACGAACTATAACAATACTTTTAGGACAGAGTGTTTAGATGTATACAACTATAAAGGGAAATGGTATGTGATCGATGTAGCGTTTTTCAATGGGAGATTCGTAGTAGTTACTTCTGTTTGTTTCTGTATCATTTTAAAATTATGGCGTCAGGAAACTGTTACAGCCTCACAGTTCCATGATCCACACTGCCATGACATTGTATAGCATGTCTGAAAGTGGCGATCTCTCTAAGTTTGTGCAATAAGGGAAAAATGATAGCATACCCTGCACAAAATGGTTGCATTATGCAAGATTAAGGACAGTTTTGACGAGAAATGCCTACAGAAGAAAGTTACTTTGGAAGCATAGGGTCCAGTTTCTTTCCATCTTTATGGTATATTTGATTTTCCATTTCCAATGAAATCAAGGACACACCATTTTTTGACTTAAGAATATGATGGAATAAAACAAAATGACTTACTAAATTGGATGCGCTTCTTATATTGTAAAGTAAAGTTGATCGACATAGCTTGACGCATCATTATGGGTCATCGGGAAACAACCTATGTGTGTTTCTAACACAGGTATGGTTGCGTACATCCGATCCGCTATACCCGTCATAGACGGGAGCGGGGTAATGTTGTTGTTGTTGTTTTATTTCTTTTGTTTCTATTATGTCTATATTGGAAAATCATCCACATTTGAGTAGCAAGTAAGATGTTGGCTATTTCTGAATGATTATTTGATTTTCTGGTCGTGAAACTTTTGCAGATTACTCTGTCTGGACTGCTGAATTTTATTGACGGGTTATGGTCGAGCTGTGGGGATGAGCGGATAATAGTCTTCACCACCAATCATAAAGATAGACTTGACCCAGCATTACTGAGACCTGGTCGCATGGATGTGCAAATTGAGATGTCTTACTGCACTTTTTCCGGGTTCAAGGTTCTTGCTTATAATTATCTAAGAATAGAAGAGCACAATTTGTTCAGAGGGATCGAAGAGCTGCTGTCGAAAGTTCAAGCAACACCAGCAGAAGTTGCAGGCGAGCTCATGAAGCGCAAGAATCCTGACATCGTGTTGCTGAACCTGGAGGAGTACCTGCAGAACAAACAGAAGAAAGCATAGAAAGGAGAAAGGAAATAGGTATGTTTCTATACACATAAAGGGCGTTTCCGGTGGTGTACTAAGCTCTTGCGTTTGCGTGAGTCTAGGAGTCAGATCGCGAGTCTTACACTATACTTTTATGTAAGATGGTGTATACCTCATCGGTTTGCTCAAGGGATTCGAAATTTTCTGACATTGGGATTCAGAATCCACCAACGTGGTACGTATAATGGTAGTAATAGACATGGAGGAATTAGTGTAAACTTTGTATTTCTAATTCTTTTTTTACGTCAAAGTTCGCCTCTTCAACAATGGGCGACTCGTGTCGCCGTTGATTCCTCTTGTAACTTTCAAGGATAGCATATGGATCAGCTATAGTTTCTTCTTGACATTTTCTTTATACATAGAACCACAACATTACCACATTGTATTACAGGCTCCCGTTTATGACAAAATATAAGGTCAGATGTTCACAACTATACTCATGTATAATGAATTTATACATTTTTTTTTGTAAATGCTGCATCTCTTATCTCATTCACGGTCGGCCCCCAACCTATGATCGAAGTAGATCAAAGATTGCAGGGGTAGGAGCAAATTGCAAGGACTAAATCAAAGATGGAAGGATCAACTCTCGATTTCTGAAACCATGACAAAATCTTCTTGTGGTAGAATGGAATTGTACTCCACAATGGGTTGGACGCCCGGATTCTCCAAACGACTAGTAGTATCGACAAAAAGCTGAATCAATAGTTGAAACAAATTTCAGATAGGGTAAGCGTTCTTCTTTTACTGGTGCCGTAAGCGTTCTTCTTTTACGGATGTCTCTAAGGCAATAGAATAGCGCTCTTCTTTTACTGGTGTCTCTAAGGTAATGGAATAATGTTGGTGTATACCTATCGAACAAAGCCAAGAAAACACAGATGCCAAACCAAATAGTTGCCCTCACCCATGAAAGCAGCATAAAATGGGCACAAGGAGAATTAAGAGGTTCAAACACTAGTTACTTTGCATTAGAGTTATTTGTCTATACAGCTATTCACAATATTTATACATATCGACACGATCAACAGAGGGTAGGCGCGAATGATCAAGGCGGCCCCAGGGGGGGGGGGGGGTAGACACGAATGACCGCTGAGGACTCCAATTTCGTTGGGTCTGATAAATGCATTATATGTACATGAACTCCTATTAGCAAAAACAAGAAAAGGAGTTCAGGATCTCAAATCAGAAAAACCTGTTAATGATACTGTTCCCTCTCCAAGAGAGAGAGAGAGAGATGCTCACCTGTCTATGCCCAATTTTTCTTCGAACGAAGTTCAGTGAGCTTGTCCCTCCACTGTGCTGCAATATATCAAAAGCATTAGGACAACATTTTTTTAGCGTGAGATTGGAATATGAAAGTGATCATGAATGCTGTGGACCAATCGAAAAGAAAGGAAGGACTGAGCTTTAACACGGGATAGGATCTCCTGTCGTTCATTTCCCTCACCAAACGCGTCACCGCGCGACACGTGCCAGCAGGGGTGGTGGGAAGGCTAGATGCGGGTGGCTCTCATCTAGCCTCACCACCCACCCCTGCTGTCACGTGTCGCGCGATGACGTGTGGGATGAGAGGTTTGGGGTAAGGGGATCCTAACCCCTTTTAACCGTGTCTATTCTTGCCATGCGTCCATGTCATTCACGTTTCGACATTCACATAGTTATTTCATATACATTTGCTATGCTCAAAGTATTAAGATTAAGTCAACAGTTTCGATAAATCTTATAGAAGCAAACTCTCTATCCATTGGGTTGGAGGTATTGTTTGTCTCCTCTCACCCTTCTCAACCCTAGCAGTAGCTTTGGCTGTCGTCGGGATATATTGGGCACGGTTGTTGGTTGTTGTTGGTTCTAGACACACGACCACTATACATCTTGTGAAACCTTACACTACTTGTACCCCAGGCTCTTAAGTTAATAGGCAGCGAGAAGGGTGATGTCACGTGGCAAAGAAAAAAGTTAGAAATTTGGACCTAAGCAACTGCCACAATGCAACAACAACAACATTACCCCACTATGGCACGGTATGGGAGGTCGGATGTGTCACAATATGATGACAAATGTGTACCTGCATCGCGATAGCGCTCCTCAACTGCAGCAACCATCATGTTACGCAAAAGATCAAACTCATGAGTCTCCAAGCATGGCTGACCTGTAGGTCTGATTCCATAACATAGCATAAACGAATGTGTTATTGAAAACCTCTGGCACAAAATTAAGTACTAATATCGGAGTTAGAGCATATACAACAAGAACAAACATTACCCCACTGTCTTAAAGGCTCTCGCCTATGGCGGGGTATGGAGGGTCGGATGTACGCAACCGTACCCACGTGTTAGAAACAAACAGAGGTTGTTTTCCGATGACCCATAATGAAAATTGCGTCAAACTGTGTCGATCAACTGCTACTTCACAATATATATAAGAAGCGCAGTCAAATTAGTGAGTCATTTTACTTTATTCCATCATATTACAAAGTCAAAGAAAGGTGTGTGTACTTGACTCTATTAGAAATGGAATGGAAATAGGAGTTAGAACAGATAGTGAAGTTATATTATCCAGAAAGCGTTTGATCAATTCACGCATTATTCTTAGCAACTAATTCTGCATGCAAGACAAATCCTTATGCAGATCTTTCTTTATTAGACCTTGTTCCTATCCCAGTAGAATGTCCACAAATAAACACAGCATAATTCATCTTTGATTTGTATATAGCCAAAACACTCTTTCTTGACTTTAGAACATGATGGAATAAAGCAAAATGACTCACTAAATTGGTTGCGCTTCTTATACTGTAAAGTAAAAGTTGATTGACACATCTTGACGCAATTTTCATTATAGGTCATCAGGGTGTGTGTTTCTAACACATGAGTACGGTTGCATACATCACCCCCATACACCGCCATAGGCCGGAGCCTCTAAGGCAATGACGTAATGTTGTTGCTGTTGATTCGTAGCCCGAACTTAGAAAAGACAATACATGGAGAGAAAGAACTTACTTGTCCATTTGGGTAAACAGCAAACCATCACCAGAGGAGGTATGAATTGCAGGCTTTGCGGATTCAATGACTCTCATACCATCACTATATGCCAGGTACTTGTTTACTTGGATAGGGACCTATCAGGATACAAGATTACTCGAGTGCCAAGATTCGGACATTAAGCAGGTGACACATCAGCATCAGTTTACCTATCTTATGGAATAGTTCCATCCATAACTAGAAATAACAATCACAAACTGCCATATCAGGCATATTACCTTGCATCTCACTGCAATGTTAATTGCATCAGAAGGCCGAAGGTCAAAGCTAACACTCTCTGCTTCATTGTCCACCTAAGACAACAACAATAACAAGTTAACTCAGTATATCCCAACGACAGCAATAGCTACCACTAGGGGACAATCAAATGAAAATCTCTAATACAGAACTTACTCAAGACACACATTATGTACTGAGTAGTTCAGTTGAATTTGCACTATTAAGTACCTTTGTTAGGTAAAGCTGAGCAAAATATGCTTCGTGCACCCTCTTGGTAACTCGTACAAGTTTTACCTAAAAACTTGCAGGTCAAGTATGTTTGTGGATGTATGAACAAACCATTATGTAAATAAAACAACTAGAAACTTACGGCGTAACCCATCTTTTCAATCATTTCCTTCACCACTTGATACATAGTGGGTCTTGCCTGGATCATATTATTTGTCGTCATTTACGATCATACTAACACCATAGATACAAGAAGTTCGAAACTTACAATTTGGACATTACGCACAGCTGCCATAAGGAGCACACTCGGCATCTCCACTGTTGAGAAACCAAATTCTTCATTAATAAAAGAACTTAATAACAAAGAGAATCATAAAGTTCTTATTAAGTTCATCATAATAGAAAGTAATCCATAACTTACAAACAATAATAGGGAGCAGCAGCCCGGTCCCATCTTCCATTTTCAGGACAATAGCAGGATGTGGGGCATAATCAGGCAGGTGACCACTCTGAGGGTTGTTATGGATGCATCTCAAATGCCTGCCATCTCTCATCTTGACCATGAAACCATCTGGTCCACTTCTCACCTCAACTGTGCAACAAACAGGATTGCAGAAAAATTGTAACCGCCATGTCTGAGTACCAACGGAAGGCATAATACAGAAGTTCTCAATTCTTAATCAGACACACTGAGGCCACATCTTTTCCATTAAAACAATAGTGTCGACTACTAGACACGAGGAAGATCAGACTTGAATATTTTTCAAGTCATTTCATACCATAAGGTATCCACTTACAAGACTGAAAACATGAGGCTCAACTATCTCCAGTAAGTATCTGGAGCCATATATAGAAAACAGAATATAGTACTCAATCGAGTTTACAAATGTAAATAAAGTGGACAGAAAAAGAAAGTCATAACAATGTCGATAGGATTGCGTAAGCATTTCCCTTTCGAATAAAATTGGAGCAGGTTCTTGTAACGCATCACTCCGCTTGCACTTTCCAAGTAAAACAAGGTGAAAAACCATGCTAAACTGGTCCGCAAAACGGGAAACAAACTAAAGAAGGCAAAGGCCGGATGATAAACGTTTACCAGCATAGACAGAAATATACGAATGTAAGTAAAGACAAAACCAATGAAACAAAAAATACGATGAGAAACATGCAATGCAATAGAATAGTTTGGTCCCATCATGGCGTATTTCAAAAGGTATTGTAAGTTCAGTACATACCAGCTTCAAGGACACGAGAGTTAACATAATCTGCATCACTCTCGTTGAAGTTCCCTGCCATGCTATTATTGCCATTTGATGATGAACTGAAGCTGCACTTAACTAACTTGTTTGTTCGTTTATGGGACGGGGGAGACACATCAGCCCCATTAATCACTTTAATCCCCCAAAATCCACTTCCAAACTGTTTGCACGACTTCACTACGGGCGCATAAAGGGGTACACTGCACATTCCAGCTTGTTTGGCATGAATAACAGGGTAAATTACCGGCCCTTGTAAGGAAGTCATACCCACTACAATCATTAGGAAATAAATAGATGGTAAATCCTCATAACCTCGTATCAAATTCTTGTTGCAAACACGCAAAATTAAATACTACTCCAGAAATATACATAATCTTTCTTCACAGAGACTGAATAAATCCACCTAATCTAAGTTTCCATGTAATTTCTCAGATTATTCAAAGGCAAGTTCACCATGACTATACATAGAACTATAAATCCATCATAGTCTTTTTTTTTTTTTTTTGGTATCAAAAGAACATCAAAATTCTGTCTTTAGCTTGTTACCATCAATCAGCAGATCTGGAGATTGAGTTTTCTCAGTTCCGACGGAAAATCTTTTTACTGCAAACTACTTAAGGAGGGAAAACATGACTTAACTAATGATATAACATTCCGATCACGGCATTTAAAAAAAGAAAAAAAATCAAAATTGAACTCTCATGCTAATCTTTACTGCCTTCGAATATGAATACTTAACGTCTGTCATCTTGCAGTCAATCAAAATTTGAAAGCTTATACCACTCAGTGTGCATATCACAAATATATATGAGCCATAAATTGAATTCCATCCTAAGAAAACACGACCCAGATTACTAATTATACTTACAGTAAAATGAAACATTTCAATTTCGTCAAGAACTAAAAAGAAAAATCACAGCGTTATCTGTAAAAAGAAGAAAAGGACGTGAAAGTAAGCATGAATTGATCAAAATCGAAAGCCCACCTGAATATATTCTCAAAGAAAAGGTCTTGATCACCAGAAAAGTTCTGTAAGAACAGCTTCAGGTCAACACCGATTATAACAAAAACAGAAATCTAGCATAAGAAAACTAAATTCTTGAAAGAACCCACTTGAGAAATAGTAAGATCCTGGTGTAAGAATGAAGAAACGGATGCAACAAAGAGAAGAGAAGTAACAATAATAAGTTGTTAGCTGTTGAGTGTGGAGTGTTGAGGGAGGATGCCGACAGAAGAGAGGATAAAAGGGAAGAAGAAACGGTGTGAGAAAGAGAAGAAATTAAGAGAGAGAAAAGAGAAGTGTAGAATTTAGATAAGAGATTCTTTCCTTTGGTTTGGATTTTGGAATTAAAATACCCAAAAAAAATATCTGTTTGGATCAGCCAAGCAGTCAGCTTCTTCAAGCCATACAACTTGCCCAGATATTACAATGTCACCCTCACTTAGGGATGGATCTCTGAACCCACATTCTCCTCACTTCATGCGTCACCGTACGACACGTGGCAGTAAAAGTGGGTGGTGAGGCTAGATGCGAATGACCCTCATCTAGCCTCACCATCCACTCCTGATGCCACGTATCGCGCGTTGACGCGTGGGGTGAGGGGTTTGCGGTGAAAGGATCCTAACGCACTTGTTAAATGTCGTTTTAAACCAAAAATATATATAAATATTTTTATTACGTCTTAAAAATATTATAATAGACTATTTAACAATAACAATGTGGTAATAGACGATTTAACAATAAGAACATTACCACATTACTTTAGAGGTTTTCGTCTATGACGTAGTACGAGAGGCCGGATATACGCAACCATTGCTTTAGAGGTTCTAGTCTATAGAGGTTCCCGTCTATGACAAGGTATGGGAGGCCGGATTTACGCAATCATACTCATGTGTTAGAAACACATACATGTTGTTTTCCGATAACTCATAATGAAAATTGCGTGAAGCTGTGTCGATCAACTGTTACTTCACAATATAAGAAGCGCATCCAATTTAGTGAGTCATTTTGTTTTATTCTATCATATTACAAAGTCAGAAAAGACTATGTCATTGAATTCATCGGAAATAAAAAAAAATATAGTAGACGATTTAACGTGTAGTTTAAATATTTTACCATTTTCTAAAATATTTTCATAATATGGTCTAGCTTAGAGTTTAGGATCTATTATTTAAAACATAAATTTTTAAGCATTCTATCACATCATTTTGTCGAAATAATTGTAATATCACTTAAAATCAAATTTCAAAATAATTGTGTTAAAAAATTTTGAATTTGGTTTTGAATGAGTTTTCTTATGATGAGGCCGAGATGGTCACCATGAGGGTCAGAGATGACCCGGAGTATGTGCCGTTAATCTTCCGTCTGAATCCTTAAACGGAGCCTGAGAAAGAAGAAAAACATTAGAGGTCCCAGGGCGCTGCCCTGGGAAAACCCTCCGACGCTTAAGTCAGTTATGGGTGTTTGCCTATGCAATTTATGCTGGAATATAAAGGCTTGAAGAAACCTGAGAAATATCACACTGAGTTTGTGAGTTTTGTGTTGTGGCCGAGATGGAGTTCTGGATGTAATATTCCAGTTGTTCTCCCAGAATCCCGACCCCCCATCCCGTTGTGAGTTGAAGGGTATTTATACTGGAAAAAGAGGAGGTCTGCCCCCTGCCAAGTCATAGGATGACGATGTGTCTGAGATGGCGGTCTAATCCGTTACAGAATTGCAGTGTGATGGGACAAAAGCCTGAGTTCATAGCTGTTGCGTAGGTCGGCCTGTAATGATGGCTTTGTACTGAGCCAATCACTGCTTGACATCTGAAAAGTATTCTGCAGAGCCGCTAAGTGGATCCCAGAGCATAATGAACGATATCTTACCTTGATCTTATCTGATATTTCTTGGCGTTATTCGGCCGAGCTGGTATGTGGCCGAGGCCGAGTTGAATCATTCTGCCGAGGCTGATTATAAATATATGACTTTGCCGAGCTGAAATGAGTCATCTTGTGGCGTTACCTTTCAACAATTCTTCATGTATTAATGAGTACTAGGCCTGTAAACGAACCGAGCGAGCCGAGTTTTGCTCAGCTCGAACTCGGTTCGTTTATATAGTCGAACGAGCCGAGCTGCTCGGTAATCTAAACGAACAGATCTTACATGTTCGTACTCGGCTCGTGATGGTTCACGGAGCCGCTCGGTAGGCTCGGTAAGATACAGCTTCGAGTCGAACTCGAGCCGAGCTCGATTCAAACGAGCCGAACAACTCGAGCGGCTCGGTTTGCATACAGAAGAGATACCCACATTGAGTAACCCGTGGCATTCCATAAGCGCAATAAATCATCACCTTAGCACTAAGAGATCTTCAGTCAATGATGAGCAGGGAAAAATATTCACAGTGAACAAGCATCAGGGAGCAATTCACACTCAAAGCAAGCAACCGTCAAGAACTTCTAACCTATATAACATTACATTGCGGGGCTTCTCTGTTGCTCGCAGGCCAACTTGTCTAGATTTCACTTATCATGAAGGCCAAGTGCCCTAAAATCTAGGGAAGATGGAACAGAATATTGAACCCTCGATTGATTTGCAGAATGGATGAGAAGCAAATAAAATGTAAGGACATTGGACGCCCAGGCTTGAAGCACAAACCTCAGATGAAACAACGCAGGAGATAGCTTCCAATTCCATTGCCCACATGCCACAGGCCACAACACAACACTAAAATAACAAAAAACAGCTTATGACTTACGTGAAAAAATCAGAAACAATAAAGCATACATGCAACAGAAGAAAGTGCTTACATTGCATTTACATATTCATTCTCAATCCGGTAATATAATCTCGCATGCATACTGATCATCCGTGTCCGCCTAAAAAAATAATGAATAGTTACAACAAGCATTATAACATATTAATTATTAAGTAAACAAAATATTACAGATAATAGTATAATTTACCTTTTGTGCATTCCTCGCTTGTCGTACCCAATCGCCGGCACACAAGAGCATCTCCACCGTCTCCACTGATAGACTGGATCGGTAATCATCTATGATGCGTCCACCAGCGCTGAAGGTAGACTCTGAGGCAACAGTACTAACCGGAATAGACAAAAGATCACGAGCAACCTTAGAAAGAATGCCAAATCGTCCACTATTCATTCTCCACCACAACAACACATCTAAATCTTGTTCGCCCTTTAATCTCTTCTCATTCAGATAAATGTCCACCTCAGAAATAGTACCACATGAATCATCGTCACTTAGATCATCGATCTCCCCAAGCCCTTCCCAACACATTCCGGATTTACGAACGCCACTGGATGAAGCAACATTCAAACCTCTTTCTGACGACGAAAGTGTTGTCGTACTTATACTTGCATCTGTAACCCTGTATTCTTCAAACAATTCCTTCAGCAGAGCAACCATGTCATCCACATGTTTTTGATATGAATTTTCCCTGAAAATAATTTTGAAACAATGCGTGACAATATCCTTCTTCAGCCTAGGATCAAGAAGAGCAGCCAAAGAAAGCAAGACATTGCATTCCCCCCAGTATTTATCAAACTTCATTAACATCACAGTAGCCATTTCCTTGATACTATCAGAGCCATCATGCCTCTTCTCATCCAACAATCTTTTAATCCGAGCCAGTTCTATAAGAAACATATTTGAGGTAGGATATGCAACAGCAGAAATAGTATTGGTTATGGAATAGAAAAGCTTCAGAAATTCACAGACCTCGCCAACTTTATCCCACTCGCACATAGATGGTGCAAACTTCTCAAACCCTGTATCAACACCAGCATATCTCCCAAAGGCAGCTTTAACAGGTAAAGCAGCAGCCAACATCATGTATGTGCTGTTCCATCGAGTGGGACAATCCAAAATAAGTTTTTTATTAGCAACATTATATTGCTTCACAATGTTGCCAAAACCTCGAAGACGAGACTCTGACGCATTCAGATATTTCACTGCATCTCTAACTGTATCAATTATGTCCTTGATCTCCTCTAATCCATCTTGTACCAACAAATTCAGTATGTGCGCACAACAACGCACATGGAACAATTTACCACTAATGGGAAGGGCTTTCCGCAACATGAAATCTCTTTTCAAATTTCTTATGCATTTGTCATTATAGGAAGCATTATCCACCGTAATGCTAGAAAGCTTGTCATTAAGGTCCCAATCACTTAAACACTTTGCCAATGCTTCAGCGATTAACTCTCCAGTGTGCGGTGGTGGCACATTGCAAAAGTTCAATACCTTCTTTTGCAACTTCCAATCCAAATCTATAAAATGTGCCGTCACCACCATATATTGTGTCTTCTGGCATGACTTCCACAAGTCAGTGGTGATGCCAACTCTACCAACATTTTTTAATGTATCCATCATCTTCTTCTTCTCCATGTTGTAAACTGTAAAACAATCTTCCCTCGCCGAGTTCCTACTAATCTTTATGTACCATGGACAAGCAGTCTTCATGACATCGTTGAACCCCACATGCTCAACTAAGTTGAATGGATACTCATGCATAAGAATCATACGAGCTACAGCCTCTCGTACCTTAGAATGATCGTACTTGAAATTGCTAATTTCATTCTCCTCACTCTTACCTCCCTCTTTAAATTGCAAAATTTGTTGCGTACTTCCGGAAGAGCCCGCATCCTTCTTTCCAACACCGAGACACCTATTCAAATGCCGACTAAATTGTGTAGTAGTCCCATCCTTAGTCTTCCTAAGGTTTCTCTTGCAATGCTTGCATTGCACCATATCGACGCCGTTAACCACAACCTCCGTCATGTGCTCCCACACTTTAGAGGTTTTCTTTCTCTTCTTCCTTTCAAATCCTTCCTCACAGTCAACATCAACAGCTTCTTCACCCCTCCTTTGGGGGCTGTTTACTTCTTCCGACATGACATCAGTGTTGTCAATTTCTCGTTCAATACTATCAACACTTTGTGCTTCATGTGATGCCATGATTATATAATCTGTAAAAAGTATATAAATGTTTATATCAAACCACAACCCACCAGTTCACCCATGGCTATGATCACAAAGGCATTCCAAAACTAGTTTCCAAATACAAAAACAAGTGTCAGAGCTGCATAACTTGTTAGTTGTTACTGTCATAGAGCTACATCAACATTCAACAGTCAAACTCCATCCCCCCCCCTCTTTTTTTTCCCTTCCGCCCCAATGAAAAAGGCATCCTCGATGTGACAACATGAGAACAGACAAACCTCTCTAACCATAAATGGTTGAGAAAGAGAATATACAAAGGTAAAAAGCACAAACCGTGCTACCAGAGTGAGGATCTTCTGCCAAATGAGACAGAGAAGATTGTTGAACAAGGCTTCCTTCAGTTCTTAAATTTTGGTATCCATTTTCACGCTGCAATAAAATGGAAAGGTTAACAATTTCTTACACCATTTCCTAAAGAAAACATCTCCAGAAAAGAAAATACAGCAACTGCCATGGAATTTGAATCTATGCTAAACAGACAGCCGACGTCTCTACCCCAACAGCTAAAACATATTTCCAAAATATCAACGTCATGACTGCTATAGCATTGATCAGATAAACCTCTCTCTTTCAACTTCATCACATAGAAAGGACACCATAAGGTATACAAATACAGATATTTTCGTTAGTGTTATGCAAAACTCAAGGTAACAAAAAAAAATTACACCTAAAAATTATAACCGGAAAGGATGATTTTGTGACACAAAAAATCAAATTGAACAAAAGGGATTTCTCAGAAATAAAATCAGTAAAAAGGTCACAAAGTTCATCCAACTGAATGCCTTGACCACATCATCAACCCATTTCCAAGAAAACAATAAAAACAACAAAAAGAAGAAGAAAGAAAGAGAAAGTGTAACAGACTAACAGAGTACCGTATTAGGCAACTTAGTGACTTCTGAAGGAGGATACAACACCTGAAGGTGTGCAGGCAGCAAAGCCATCAAGGCTATTGTGCCTATGGCACATGTTAGCACCTTCCTTAACACCACCACCGTGTTCCACTTCCTTTTCAGCATTACTCTCCTTTACAACCAAACCCCACAGAAACCAATGCCAAGATCATTTATTTCACCATTAAAGACCAGCTTGAGCATTTTTACGAACACAAAAACTGCATCTAAACTCTAAAGATTCAGAAAAGCCCAGAAAAGCGAAGAGAAAGAAGCCCAGAAAAGCGAAGAGAAAGAAGCCAGAAAGGAGAACAATCATTGCACAGGAACCCTAGAAATCAGAACAAAGAAGAAAAAATCAAACCTTTCTGCAGTTGCAATCGACGGATGTTGAAAGGAATCAGGTGGTGGCTCTAAAAGTTTCGCTGGAAGTGCAGGGAAGGGGAGGTGTGTCGTGTGCGTGAGGTTGAGGGTGGGAGAGTGCACTGCTGCCTGCTGGTTCGCTGGAGGAAGACAACGGGAAAAAGTGAGGGGGGGGGGGATTGGGAAGGGAAGTGTGAAGTGTATAAATAATCTGGGGTATTTTTGTAAATACACACACCGAGCCGAGTTGTTCACGAGCAAAGCTCGGCTCGCTCGAATATTATTCGAACAACAAACGACGCTCAAGCTCGGGTTCGTCTAACCTATACTCGAGCCGATCTCGAGCCGAGCTCGAGTCGAACGATCCGAACCCGGCGAGCCGCTCGGATCATTTGCAGGCCTAATGAGTACCAGCTTGTCTCGGCTATGTGGCTGAGCTGAATCAGAAGTTGTAAGCGAGTTCGCTTTAGCTCTCAATAAGCTTTTAATCAAGCTGTGCTGAATTGCGCTCTTGCCGAACTGCAGTTTAGTCCGGATGCTGAGATGCACACCTCTGATGACCGAAGTATAACTTGGCCGAGCAGGAGTACTTTTGCGCCGACCTACGGACTTTACACTTTTATGCCCAAAGTCTACCGTTGACTGTTGTTGACTAATATGTAGTTTATTTTGGTTCATCATT
>AP025070.1:31852038-31904676 GCA_036186865.1 Eustoma russellianum
AGGGGGGGGGGGATTGGGAAGGGAAGTGTGAAGTGTATAAATAATCTGGGGTATTTTTGTAAATACACACACCGAGCCGAGTTGTTCACGAGCAAAGCTCGGCTCGCTCGAATATTATTCGAACAACAAACGACGCTCAAGCTCGGGTTCGTCTAACCTATACTCGAGCCGATCTCGAGCCGAGCTCGAGTCGAACGATCCGAACCCGGCGAGCCGCTCGGATCATTTGCAGGCCTAATGAGTACCAGCTTGTCTCGGCTATGTGGCTGAGCTGAATCAGAAGTTGTAAGCGAGTTCGCTTTAGCTCTCAATAAGCTTTTAATCAAGCTGTGCTGAATTGCGCTCTTGCCGAACTGCAGTTTAGTCCGGATGCTGAGATGCACACCTCTGATGACCGAAGTATAACTTGGCCGAGCAGGAGTACTTTTGCGCCGACCTACGGACTTTACACTTTTATGCCCAAAGTCTACCGTTGACTGTTGTTGACTAATATGTAGTTTATTTTGGTTCATCATTTGCCCCAGATTAGTTTGGCCGAGCTGACCTGAGAGGGCAGACTAATCGATTCAGAATCTTTAATGAGTCGTTCTTTTGATGACGACGTGTCAACCTCTGATTAGACTGCTCTGTACATTTACTGGCTGCACCGAGTACGAAGCATCGATTGCGTATCTGGCCGAACTGATCAGAGAAAGCAAGCTACTCTGTTCAGTCATAATTACACCGTCTTTTTAGCACGTGCCCATCTCTGACTGGTTTGTTCTGCGCACTTACTGTTTGCGCAGAGCACGAAGCATCAATTTACGCAACCTTCCGAATTAGGCCGTTATAGGAATCGAGGGCAATCATACCAAGACGACCTTTGGGATGCCAAGATGAAATCCTATAAATAGGGCTTTCCTCATTCATTTGAAACTTTTATTTCTGCCTTCGTTTCTGCTGTTTGCCTTAGCTTTTCTTCTCCGGCGTCTTAATCATCTCCTCCGGTTGTCTTCTCCGATCTTCTCAGTCCACTCCAACCTTTTCTCTGTAAGTTTTTCCTTACCTCCTTTTTCACAATGTCTTCCTCCAATGGTTCCCGTGATTCTCAAAATATTTCTGAGGGTGCCTCTTATGCTGCCGGTGGTGGAGAGAGTTCTAGTTCTCCACCTCTATCCGGCAGATCAGGCCCTGCTGATCATCTTCCTATCAGCAGTCTGCGCCGGACCACTGGTGAATCTGCTCAGTCCAACAGAGCCATCACCGTGGTCAATTCTTCACCGGAACAAGCAGGGATTGCTCCTGCTCCGGCCTCTGTAAATCCTCCGGCCCCATCAAGGGGTCCATCTTTGTTTTCTGGGGTCATTGAGAGGGGTCTGCCCTCTACCCTTGTTCAAGAGTCCTTTTCTTCTTTGTCCGAGGCCGAGCTGGATAAGATCTGTAAGCTTCATAAAATAGATCGAAGTCGGTTCGGCCCACTTTTGCCCCTTCCTGGCCAGACTGTTTATGATCCCCCTAGGGATTATGAAGCAATCTACGAGGATTATTTTAAATCAGGTTTTAACCTTCTTGTTCCTGAGCCACTTGTTCGTATCATGCGGGCTTATGGACTCAGACTTCCTCAAATTCAACCCAACGGCCTCAAACTTATTCTTTGTTATCTTCTTTTCCTCCGAATAGCTGAGTCTCCTTTCAATACCCACGTTTTCAAAGCCCTTTTTGCTTGTCGGGCCTCGCATAACTGGTATTATTTCAGCAAGCGAGCGTCTAACACCAACTTTCCCTTTGCCATCAATATTCCTACCTTCAATAAGAGATGGAAAGATAGATTCTTTTATGTTAAGAAAGCTGGGCCGCCGAGCGGAAGCATCTGGAAGTCTGGCAGAGCTAACAACTTGAAGCTAGGCTCGGATTACTGCGATGAGGCAGCCAGATTGCGAAGTCTGCCCATAGTCATTGACTGGCAGAAAGTAGATTCTGAGATCTGGATAGTAGCCGATCTGGGCCACTCGGCTGTTGGCGATAACTACTTGCCACTTTCTCCAAACAACTTAGTCATTGTCCGAGGTTGATATTGTTGTATTTCCTTTTCAACAACCTTCCATTCTTTCAGTGTTTAACTGTCTTATCCTTAATGCAGGTGCAATGGCTGGATCTTCTTCCCTATCCAGCAAAATGGCTGAGGCGGCGGATAGGTTGAGGGCCCGCAAAGAAAAAAGAATGGCTACCCTTGGTTCTGGGAGAGCTTCTACCTCAGCTCTGCCCCCAGTTCCAACTGCTGCTGCTGCTGAGCTGCGTCACCAACTGATCGAAGCTGAGATCAAAACAATTGTGGACTTCAAGAAATCCAAGTTCTTTGAGGAAAACATGATCCTTCTGCAGAGCTCAGCTATGGAGGTCGGCCGAAAAGAAGCCATTGATGTCTGCTCAGATGTTTATCCAGATCTAAACAAAGATGATCCACGCCTGGCTGAGCTGTACAATTTCAACGCTTCCCAAGAGTTTGATGATCAATTTCAAAAGTTTGTGGATGGAGCTGACTTGAGGGAAGAAGAAGATTAGGCTTGGGTTTCTCTTTGTAATCATTAGCTGAGCAGACATCAGTTGTATTCTGTACTTTAAATTCATCAATGAAAAATTTGTCTAAGTCTGTGCAGTTTCTTTTGCTCTACTTTTTTATTTCAGCATTTTGTCGAATTTGTTTCTCAAACCCATTGTTGTCGAGTTCTCATGTCGGCCTTGATAAACCTGATCAGCTTTACTTAAAATAAAATAAGTCAACAAACTTTTCAATATAAAATAAACCTGTTATTTTGCCGAGCTGAACCAAGAATCCAATAAGAAAGAATATTGTACTGCCTTGGTCGAGCTCCAATCTGAATGATACTTAGTAATAATCTAAGTTTTTTAGCCAAGCATATCCGAAGTATATTGGCCGAGGTGAAATATAGGAAAACTGCCCCCAATATGTTGAGACCTGCTCAACCTTCCCAGACCTGCCGAGGTGAAATATAAGGAAATCTGCTCCAAAATATTGAAACGTGCTCAACCTTCTCAGACCTGCCGAGGTGAAATATAGGCAATTCTGCCCCCAGATGTTGAGACTTGCTCAACCTTCTCAAACCTGCCGAGGTGAAATATAGGGAAATTTGCTCCCAGATGTTAAAACGTACTCAACCTTCTCAGACCTGTCGAGGTGAAATATAGGGAATTCTGCCCAGATGTTGAGACGTTCTAAACCTTCTCAGACCTGCCGAGGTGAAATATAGACAATTCTGCCCCCCGGATGTTGAGACTTGCTCAACCTTCTCAGACCTGCTGAGGTGAAATGTAGGGAATTTTGCCCCAGATGTTGAGACGTGCTCAACCTTCTCAGACCTGTCGAGATGAAATATAAGCAATTCTGCCCCTAGATGTTGAGACTTGCTCAACCTTCTCAGACCTGATGAGGTGAAATATAGGGAATTCTGTCCCAGATGTTGAGACGTGCTCAACCTTCTCAGACATGCCGAGGTGAAATATAGGCAATTATGCCCCAGAGGTTGAGACTTGCTCCAAATGATGAGGCCGAGATGGTCACCATGAGGGTCAGGAATGACCCGGAGTATGTGCCGTTAATCTTCTGTCTTAATCCTTCAACGGAGCCTGAGAAAGAAGAAAAACGTTAGAGGTCCCAGGACGCTGCCCCGGGAAAACCCTCCGACGCTTAAGTCAGTTATGGGTGTTTGCCTATGCAATTTATGCTGGAATATAAAGGCTTGAAGAAACCTGAGAAATATCACACTGAGTTTGTGAGTTTTGTGTTGTGGCCGAGATGGAGTTCTGGATGTAATGTTCTAGTTGTTCTCCTAGAATCCCGACCCCCATCCCGTTGTGAGTTGAGGGGTATTTATACTGTAAAAAGAGGAGGTCTGCCCCCTGCCAAGTGATAGGATGACGATGTGTCTGAGATGGCGGTCTAATCCGTTACAGAATTGCAGTGTGATGGGACAAAAGCCTGAGTTCGTAGCTGTTGCGTAGGTCGGCCTGTAATGATGGCTTTGTACTGAGCCAATCACTGCTTGACATCTGGAAAGTATTATGCAGAGCCGCTAAGTGGGTCCCAGAGCATAATGAACGATATCTTCCCTTGATCTTATCTGATATTTCTTGGCGTTATTCGGCCGAGCCGGTATGTGGCCGAGGCCGAGTTGAATCATTCTGCCGAGGCTGATTATAAATATATGACTTTGCCGAGCTGAAATGAGTCATCTTGTGGCGTTACCTTTCAACAATTCTTCATGTATTAATGAGTACCAGCTTGTCTCAGCTATTTGGCTGAGCTGAATCAGAAGTTGTAAGCGAGTTCGCTTTAGCTCTCAATAAACTTTTAATCAAGCTGTGCTGAATTGCGCTCTTGCCGAACTGCAGTTTAGTCCGGATGCTGAGATGCACACCTCTGATGACCGAAGTGTAACTTGGCCGAGCAGGAGTACTTTTGTGCCGACCTGCGGGACTTTACACTTTTATGCCCAAAGTCTACCGTTGACTGTTGTTGATTAACAAGTAGTTTATTTTGGTTCGTCATCTTATGTGTTTATGATATATAACAAATATTTTTGAGATATAAAGAATAACATCTAAACGATATTATCAAAAAATTGATAATATCTAGGGAAACGGGTACTGCTTAGATTTATACAGATGAAAGAGTTCAACAATAAAGTACCATAGTGGAGGCTTACTCCCACTATGAGTCCGGCTACCCTTACAAACGGGTGCTAAAGGACGGATGTTTCTGGTACACTAGCTTTTTGTATTTGTGTAAGGTTTGGAGAGGGGTCGGGTAGTTTCGTGATGTGATGTACGCAATCTTATTTACACTTTGTACAAGAGGCTGTTTCCGCTACTCGAATATGTAACTTCAAGGTCACAAAGCATCAACCTTACCAGTTGTTCCAAACCCCCTCCTTTACAAACGGGTACTGCTTAGATATATACAGATGAAACATTTGTCAGTAACACGCAGCAGTTCTTTTTCTTGATCTGCTCTTATTTTATTTTTTATATTTGGAGAAAGGTTTCAAAATTTTCAAGATAGGATGTAATTTTGCTCTAGTACTCTCCAATGTTTTTCATTTTTCTACCAAGTGTTTTGACAATGCCAGTCATACCTTTGTTGAGGCCTGATAAGAGAACCGTAGTATAGTGACTTGCTGGAGCTTCATAAGGCTAATAAATTATGCGAAAAAGCTTTAGTTTCTGCTGATCCTACCATTACAACTTTAGACAGCTCTCAGGAGGTCATCTCTTGTATATCTTCTTTCCTCATATACACAGCAGCTATCAAATTTCATTAGAGTCAACAGTTTCTCGTGTTCTATAGTTCACATTTTGACTAATATGTTCTCTAATCATTCTTCAACCATGTTTCAATCGACGTTCATATGATACGTTGTGATGTTTGCATTTATACAGCTATGACGGTCATAAAATATGATAGTTTCTCATTAATTATGTGTTTATCTCAAACTTGGTCGAATACGTCATTGATAATGTTGTGTCTTCCAGTTTGCACACCTAATACACCGAAATTCTAACAAATTAGACATAACTTTGTAGAATTGATTTTGCTTCATATACTATAATTGCATGGCATGTCTCATCCTATTTTGTTTTTAAACAACATATTTAGTTCTAATTTATCTAGTATACTCTCCTTCCATAGCCGTTCTTTAACCCCACCATGTCTAATAATTATTACGTCTTCTGGTTGTCCACAATCTTCAAGAAATGGAACGTCCACGTCTACATGAGATATAGTTGCCTCATAGTCCTTTGGTTCGTCTTTCTTCTCTTCAAGATCTTCTAAACACTCTTCTTCTTCATCTCCGCCTTCCTCATCGTCTTCGTTAACATTGTCATCGTTATTTCTCCATCTGCTGGAATTTCCACTAGCACCTATGACAAGCTGCACCCTCCTGCGTTACTCCCAGATGTCCTAACAACATCAACGTCATAGCCTTATGAACCTTCTTAACCGGTACTGCTTATTTTTGATGGATTTATTATGGGGACATAACGAACGCTCACGTAAACCTCCAGGCACAAAATAGTTAGACAACGTATCGTGAGATCGAAGGCTCACTGAAGATCATCATCATTTTAAATACCATAACCACATCATTTTAAATACCATAACCATTGTAAAAGCATCCGTCTTGAAAAATTATTGTCCAATGAAAGCAGCACGTGCCTAAGAAAAGATTCAGATAAACCGATTTCCACGTGTATTCTTCCAAACCTCAATTCCTGCAAAGTCCTCCAACACCACTCAAATATCTCAACTGCGTGCTACCGATTCTTATCTTCTCCAAAGCTCACTTCTCCCACTTCTCTTCTCTTCTCTTCTCGAACACTTCCATCATTACACTAATCCAAACATTATTAATTTTAAATCACAATGCAAAGCACAGATTTCACTCCTTTCAAATCAGTATCCTCAATGCCTTTTCACTGAATCTAAAAATCCCTTCTTCATTTTACTCAAGAAAAAGCTTCAAAGGTCTCAACTTTATGGCTTTTCCTCAAATCTTGCCTGCAAATTCACCAACCCGCAAGTTTTTCTTGAACCCATGTAATCAATACTCGAACACTTTTCATAAAGCATCAAACTTTACTCAACCGCCGCCCCTCCGCCTCCAACAACGACGTAAACCTTCTTCTCTCCGGTGCTCCGCCTCCTCTTTTCCCGAAAAACACCACACCAACCCACCAAAATCCGATGACGTCATCGAACTCCCGCTTTTCCCTCTTCCTCTTGTCCTTTTTCCAGGTGCAGTTTTACCTTTACAAATATTTGAATTCCGGTATCGTATAATGATGCACACCCTTCTACAAACTGACCCCCGATTTGGGGTTATATACACTGATGCCAGTGCCGGAACTGCTGACGTGGGCTGTGTGGGGGAAATAGTGAAACATGAGCGTCTTGTAGATGACAGATTCTTTTTGATTTGTAAAGGGCAAGAAAGATTCCGGGTCACCAAATTGGTCCGGACCAAACCGTATTTAGTGGCGGAGGTGACATGGCTAGAGGATCGACCGTCCGATAAAGAAGGTGATGATTTGGAATCATTGGCTAAAGAAGTGGAGACTTACATGAAGGACGTGATTAGGTTATCGAATAGATTAAGTGGAAAAGCTGAGAAAGAGATGCAAGATTTGAGGAGGAATTTGTTTCCTACTCCATTTTCGTTTTTTGTTGGGAGTACATTTGAAGGAGCTCCAAGAGAGCAACAGGCATTGCTGGAATTGGAGGATACTGCATTGAGATTGAAAAGAGAGAAGGAAACTTTGAGAAATACTTTGAATTATTTAACTGCTGCTTCTGCTGTAAAGGATGTGTTTCCTTCATCATAAATGGTGATCTTTCATTTATAAACTTGAGGTTCTTGTACTTATTTTGGGATTATATAGCAGATGGTTTTGAATGTGTAAATGTTTATAAGTTAGAGTACTCATATTTAAATTATCTGCAGCTGTGGGATTATGTGTTTTCAAATTTGTGGTTTATGCCTTGCGAATATGAGAGATTGTGAGAACCTCATGATGAATGGATTTTAATTAATGACATAATGAAAGTCTAGATTTGGTCTTTGGCTTATATATGAAATTTTATTTACAAAAAGTAGTGTTTTCTTTTTCCATTTTTTCTTTTTTGCTGTCCTGTATGAGTTAGATCAACTGGTTTTCTGATGTTCTGCAGCTCATTATGAATACGCGAGATGATGAGAACCTCATACTGCATAGGCGTTTCTAATGATATAGTGACAGTCTAAAGTTTGTCTCTTTTTCTTTTTCTACAACAGTTTTTATTGTCATTCCTGCGTAATTGATTCTAGAAAGAGGTGTGTGTATGTGTGTATGGGTCTATGTAATACTATTCTCAGTTTTTAAATGTAATGAACATAGCTGTGTAGAAGGAGCATACGGTCAGCTAGAATATTGTTATTTTTAAAGGTGAAGTTGTGTTCTTGTTGTGAACTTAATCTTGTATGTTGGGGCCTGGAGGTAATTTAACTTGACTGTACTTTTGTTTACTAAGCTCAGCATGAGACTGCCAATTCAGGCCTTGAGCAGAAATTTCAATATCAAATTGGTACAATTGGCAGGTGACTATAAGACACTTGGCTTTCCGAAGTTGTATTCCTTCTGTCAGCTAAGCTACCACCGTCGCTTCTGACTTCAAGAAATTTTAGATTTCTTTCAATCAGTAGTCTTCTTGCGTTAGTGGGAAAATTCGTGTAGTAATCTTCTTGCATTAACATTTCTTTCAATCAGTAGTCTTCTTGCGTTAGTGGGAAAAATCATGTGGTAATCTTCTTGACTTAACGTATGCATAACATCTATTACTGTTAAGATGACAATAAAACACAGAGCTTTAACAATTGATTGTGCTTTATTGGCGGGCACAAATGTGTGTTAGATGTCAGAGAATAGTCTGTCAAATTGCAACAGTTTGATTCTCACATTCTTCAGCAATCATGACCAGTCCCGTCCCCCTCCCCCTCTCTCTCTTTATTGGGTGGAGCCAGGATGGGAATAAGGGATTTTGGGGTCTTACATGAGATTTTTGACTCCAGAAACTTTAGAAAGCAGAGTGCTATTCTGATTGAAGATCATGTTTTGTTCTCATTTAGTAGGCAGTATAACGCGTTCTTCTGGTGTGTTCGAAGATTGGACAAGTCAATCATCATATTCGAGTTGCTTCTTTTGCGCTTCTCTCTTTCTGCTTGGATGTGAATGGCTATATTGTCATGAAGCTATTGGCTCTTGCACTACTTCTAAGTACAGAGGCCTTGACAGGTGAAGCCTACTTGCCAAATGCAATTTCATCCTATAAAAATCTAGCTGCAATTTACTTTAACTTATCGTTAAAAATTGTAATTGAACACCAGAACTGCCTTCTCTTTTTCTCTGTAGCAAGTGGTAGCTCTGATACTTTAACTCATGTCAGCTATGAATAAATGTCTGGAATGACATGTAAGAACAGGCCTAATGATCCCTAAGTAATTGCATCTCTTGCTGCCAACCCATGGTGAAATTGTGTGATCAAGTACTAATATGTTCTGTAGTGGTACATCATAGGAGCTAATCTCTAGAAACATCCGTAATGGCCTTCAGTTAGGCCTAATGTATGGCGACCACAACAACAACATTACCACATTGTCTTAGAGGCTCCCGTCTATGGCAGGGTATGGACAACCATACTCATGTGTTAGAAACACATAGATGTTGTTTCTCGATAACCCGTAATGAAAATTGCATGTCAATCAACTGCTACTTCATAATATACGAAGCGCATCCAATTTAGTGAGTCATTTTGCTTTATTCCATCATATTCCAAAGTCGAAGAAGAATGTGTCTTTGGCTCCATTAATGGAAAGCTTAGCCTAATGTATGAAAGATGGCAAAATGAAAACCCCATTTTGCAAAGCGTACAAATAAAGATATCTATTGGTAAAAGAGTAATGCACAACAAGAAATGAACTTTTGCGCCCTTAGGCCGTAGTCCAGTTAGTACTCGGATTGAGAATTGCTACTAAGGAGGCAAGGGTTAGAATCCGGGGACACGTACAGTGTGTGTGTTCTACTTCTGCTAGTTTGTGGAGGCAATTACTTCACTTCTGCTAGTTTGTAGGGGACACCTTGTGTTGGTCACCGTATGCAGCCTCACCAACCTAGGAAGCCGGTGGACATCTGATTTGCATCTTCCACAAAGCTCTATGAGGCTGGAGCAGTGGTGGTCCAATGTAAGGATTTTGCCTTTTAAGAACTTTTGCACGAATGAACATGAAAGATTGATGGGTGGGGCGCAGGGGCAATTGAGTATAAAAAGAAAAGGAAGGCTAATAAATAAAGTTTTCTGACGCATACCTCGAGACACCGGTTCCTTCTGGTATCTCAGATGGGATAATCATGAGGGCAACAATGAAGATGATCTTTACAACATACAGCAGAACCTAGCTGACAACATTTCCAAGAAAGGTATAACCTTAGGATTCTCCATGTACAACAGCACGTTTTGCCTCCAAGGCAAGACGAGGAAAGGCTGCATTTGACAGGACCTGGAGGGGAAGGTGGTGGAGGACTTGGGCTAGTCTTTACAGGATAGGATGTTACTCCCACACACTCCTGCCGAGTTTCCACTATCCCATTGCATATACATATACCTATTCATGCCCCAACTTGTCACCCAGGAGTTCTTGATAATCCAGTAATGAAAGCCGTAATGGGAATCATGTCCAACAATTAGCACAGCATGGTCCAAAGAAGTTGAACATTGTCCTGTAAATATGCCCTGCAAGAGCGTGTTATTTCAAAGAAACATCAAGCTTGGGAATCACATTGTATTCACCATCAAAGCAAAAAAAATCACGTAGAAGCACCGACCCCGGAGTACAACTGAAATGCCCTCTCCTGCCACAAATGCCAACACTGAAGCCCTGACCCCGGAGTATAACTAGTTCTTAGTTATATCAACATTGTGAGACGAAATTATTACTTCTACATAACTACATGGTATTCTGTTTATTGTCATGCGTCTTTGAATTTTAAAGTATTTTCAGAGTATTAGCTCGTCTGCTATGTTACAATGTTGGTGATGTTGGTTGCTGTTATTATCAAAATGTTGGTTCTGCTGCTTCATTTTTTGGCGCTTGTACAGGATAAACAACCTCCATTCTCGTTGAAGGACTTCTTTAGACCATAGCAGCAGAGCTTCTGAAGGGATTGAGGGCGTTGGTGTTGGCAACACTTGCAGCACATCTGGCATCTCAAACTCGGTCTCATTCTCAAACCTTAGCATGAGTTACCATCTGCACTTATTGTTCCTTATTTTGGTTCGAAATGGTAATGCTTTATTTACCAATGCTTACTGTCTTCTCAATCTTTGTTCTTGGTTTTGTGCTAAGTTGCTTGTCCAAGATTTTGTGGTTTCCTGTCAGAATGAAAAGGTGTCTGCAACCAGCAATCTCCCGATCACGCCTTCACTGTTTGTTCTATAGATTTTGATGCTTTGATATAGCAGACATGAATTTTGGAAAACAGTGGATAAATTTACTTCTCTGCTTCCATTCCTTCGATAGTTTTACTTTTAGTAGTGCTGAAGGATAAAGATATGTGAAGCTGTGTCCTTAGAAGATTTTTTTGGAATATGATGTAATAAATCAAAATGACTTGCTAAATTGGTCGCGCTTCTTATTCTTATATTGTGAAGTAGCATGTTGATCGATACAGCTTGACGTAATTTTCATTATGGATCATCAGGAAACAACCTCTGTGTATTTCTAACACATGGGTATGGTTGTGTACATCCGACCCCATACTCAACCATAGACGAAAGCTTCTAAAGAAATGGAGTAATGCTACGGTTGTCTTTTATACTAGTCAAATGTTTATTTCCAGTACAGTGGTATGAGAGAGTATATCTTTTTGGGAAAGAGACAGTATATCTAAAGCACGTACTGCGCATTCCCTGAAAAATTGGAATGATGAAACGGAAGTTTGTTTAGGGATGTTGAGAAAGATTGTTCTTTTCTCATAATGATCGTGTGACATTGTTTCTTATGTTTGAACTTGTGGATGTGACATTGCTTCTTCGGCTTGATCCAAGGAGTCAATGAGTTCAAATATTGGGCCTTGTCGAGGACAGTCTCAAATTTTGCAGGTCTGTGTTTTCTGTTTGATGCAATTCTGTCTTATAGCAAAGGGCTTGGGAAGGACTAAATTCGTGGTCTTCAGTTCTGTAGAAAATAAAAATGAAGTTTTGGGTAAAGCGTTTGAAGACTGTTGGAATCATCTTCTGATTTTTGCACTATGATCACACCAGAAGCCACTCCAGAGTCGTCATATTTGTTCTTAAAACATAAACTCAGTTCCAAGTTACATGGTGCATGCAGTTCACAAAAGAATGAAAACTGTAGTCGTGTGTAGTTTTGTACAAGACAACTGTAACCGAGAATAGACACCACCACCAACAACAAACAACCATATCCAGTATATCTCAACGACAGCAAAAATTATCACTAGGGTCTGTGAAGGGTGAGGGGCATACAAACAATGCCTCCATCCCAAGGGATAGAAAGTTTAATTCCAGTGAAATCCCTGGCTCTATATGTATCTGCATAGATGACACAATAATAGGAATATGTTATTCTAGTGTACTAGTTAAGGAATTTAGTAAACACAAATAGAAAGCTTCTGATATTAAAATAGCAATAACTGGGTTGTGGAATTAAGTAAACACAAATGAAAAGTTTCTGATATTAAAATATCCATAGCCGTGTATATGCACCGCCATGGTTGACTCGAGTTTACATGTATGGAAAAATGTTCAACGGCTACGCAAAAGTTTTTGGGAAACTATGACTGACATGAGATGGATATAACAAAAATGTTATCCAAATTTAGATGGATTTTAACCATGCAATGTATCCATTTCAGCCCCAAGTTTTGTGATTATGCTACTTCGTGCATATCTTCAATGGCAAACTTCTTGCAGAAAATGGTGCTATGGTTTAGAGATGCATAATACATAAGTGCATGACAATCACGACGCCAGATGATGAATGGTTAAAAAAAAAGACTCTTTTATATACGTGGCGTCGCGTGATTGGAGGCCTCATATTTAGCCTCATATTTTACCTCTTCTGATCTCATACGGATGATGAATGGGTACAAACATGTACATTATATTCCTTCTCAAAGAGCTAAAGAACTATGTCAATGGCAAAGTTTGGAAACCTTTCGCTCAACTTTGGATCTAATATACAGTCTTCTGTTGTATATTTAGTACAGGTTTACATTTTTGCATGGCTGGATCCATGACCACAAAATCAGAACTAGGGGTGTTAACGAACCGAACCGAACCAGACAGAGCTGAATACTAAGTTTTCGAATTTGAATTCGTTTAGCTAAACAAACTATTTGGCTTGACTTGTTTACTGTAACGAATTTTAAAATTTGTTCGTATTCGGCTCGAAAACACTATAATTGTCTAAACAAGCCAAACGATTCGCGAACAGTTAGGCTTGTTTAGATAAACGAACCTAATGAGATGTTCAAACTTGACTCGTTTAAATAAAATTAACGAACGAACTCGAAACAAATACGAATCGAACTCGAACTGTTCGCGGAGTATTTGGTTCGTTTAACTGCCCTAATCATAACGCATGCCAAGACTCCCACTAAAGGTATAAACCCAAATTAACTAGGTGGGGAAGAAGGGCGAAAATGCACAGAAAAAACATAAAACAGGACAATAACGGACTCTATTATCCCATCGCATTAAAGGCTCCCGCATATGGCGGGGTATAAAGAGATCGGATTTATGCAACCATATCCATATTATAGAAACACACATAAATTGTTTCCGGATGACCCATAATGAAAATTGCAAGCTGTGTCGATTAACTGTTACTTCATAACATATGAAGCGCAACTAATTTAGTGAATCATTTTGCTTTGTTCTATCATATTCTAAAGTCAATGAAGAGTGTGTCCTTCACGTGTAAACTTAACGTAATTTTGTCAGATTACAAAAAGCAGGACTTACGCTGTTAAACAATAGTGTACAACCATTTATCAACATTTTCTCATAGGCTTTGGAAAACTGGAGATACGCTTGACCATTAGTCAGCACCTGAATCTTCAGCAGATTTCTTGTACTCTGGCTTAAGCTCATAGGTTCCTTGGTTTGTACCCCTTTTGTTGTAAACGCAAAGTTCATTCAGAATCTCCTTCAAGAATTGCTGCAAAATGGAGTAACAAATCAAAAACTATGCATCAACCATCAGAAACTAACAGGTTACACACACAACACACACACGCATAAATTCTTCAACTTGCAACTCTTCAAAACACGGTTGATTTTAAAATTAATGAAATCATCTCTATTCCAAATCCTTTTAAAGCCATGATAAAAGATTTAAGAGGTGTTTGGTTGGCGGGTTTCGGAATCAAGAAATGGGTATCAAAAGAATGATACACATTCCTTGTGTTTGTTTGAAGGGTATGAGAATCAATCTACAGGCTTCACTTGGGTATCAAACCACAGATTGATACCAAAGTGAAACAGTGACTTTCATCATCAACAACAACATTACCACATTGCCTTAGAGGCTCCCGTCTATTGCGGGTATGAGGGGGTCGGATGTACGCAACCATGGTATCAAAACTCATTCCTTCATTCTGGCGCGCCATCGCTCAGCCGCCACTGTGTCGCCACCCCACCGCCTGCCACCAACCCGTTGCCGCACCGCCATGCCACCACCGCGCCGCCACCATGTCACCACTGGGCCACCGTCGCTGCCGCCCCACCACCGCGCTACCACCATGTCTTTGCGGGTGTTTTAATTATCATTCCCTCTCAAATGTGTTCCAAACAGCACGTACGATAATGATACTCATTCTAGCTTTTATACCAAATGTATATAGGGTTACGGCTCAAATGCATTCTAGTTCCAGCATCTATCATTCCGATTCCGAACCAAAGTTCAAACCAAACGCTCATTAACTTCTTTAAAGACATCCTCTTATACAAGATTTTTTCCCCCTGCAATTACCCCTTGAAAATAGTTCGCAATCTGATTCTTCTTGAAGATAAGTATGTGCATTAGTGAGCTGGAATTTGGTTGAGTCTAAACCTACTGAATTAATAGGGGTGTTAAATGAACTGAATTGTTCGCGAACAGTTTGAGTTTAGTTTGTATTCGATTCGAGTTCGTTCGTTAATTTTAATTAAATGAGCCGAGTTCGAACACCTAATTGGATTCGTTTACTAAATGAGCCGAATTGTTCGACTTGTTTAAAAAGCTATAACGTTTTTGAGCTGCACTTGAACAAATTTTTAAGCTCGTTAAACCAAACGAGCCAAACCGAACTATTTGTTCATCTAAACGAATGTAAACTTGAAAACTCACTATTCAGCTCGGTTTGGCTCGTTTCCAACCCTATGAATTAAGCAGTGTAAGAAAAATTTGAGGTACCCTAAAGACAATAGAGGCCGAAGAGAATGGAAAAACAATTTTCTAGGAATCATACAAGCTATGTACTTCCCTCTCCCCCTCCCAGCGGGAAGATAGTCATAAGTTTCACTGCTTAGGAACGCATATATTGTTTAGCTAATGGATCCTTGCTTCAACCGTTACGGCCAATACGAGGGGACATGATCCCCGTCCAGGGGCAGCTGAAACTGATTTAGATAGATCTTCTTCATGCAACAATAAAAGTGAGTGGAATATTCAGAAATCACAATATAGAGATTAGCTTCTATTGCCAGAGTCATGAACTGTATGTATGACTTTGGCTGTTCCGTTTCTTGATCCCAGAAAGCAACTTGAATCCAAATTGGTTGGAGCCTTCGGATGCATAAAGTAACCTTCTCCTTAAAATCTTAAAACTATTTTAGGTAATATGTTAATAGAGTACTTATTTCTCTAGACCGTTGGCAGGCTGAAATCCAGTCATTCCTACTCAGCTACTTTCGAGTCATCTCAAGTAAAAGAAATGGTGTACCCCCTAGTGGATCATAAATTTTGTTGTCATCCTTTTCTTATACATCGAAATCTTCTATAAGCAAAAGGAGATTCAAAGCGCTGGGGGAGGGGGGGGGGGGGGGTATCCGCCAAAACTAATTCCAAGAAAAGAAAAAAGGAGTTAAGAAGGTACCGCAGGCTGATCTGTTTCTTGTACTAGCTGCTTTAAGGCCCAGTTAGGTTGTCGTTCAAATAGCTTGAACATTATATCCTCCAGCTCGCCACGGTCACGCCTGGTTCTTTTCACATCAGGTGCTTTAACCGGCAGTGGCTTTCTCTTATCCTATACATAAACTTATATAAGCAAGCGCACTTCATAACTCTCAGGCAGAGAATGTTGAGAACATGTTAGCCGCCACAAAAATCAAACACGCACCAAACTTTGCTTAGCAACTTGAGTGGTGAAAATACCAGATCACACTTACAGTACAACGCTAATTTGCACGATAAGTTATGGGACTGAGGGTTACCTTAGAATTATTACTTGGTGCAGTCAGGCTAAACATGCCAGGAGGCATAGGCCTCATGTGAACTCCACGGTCATTGTCAATTACCTAGCAGTTACCAACCAAAGTTGTTAAAAGATTTGCAACAATATCAGCAAAACAAAAGTCAATAATAGAGCGAAGATTTGTTAACAGCAATGACCAACCTGTATCTGTCTGTTCTTAACCATTGATTTATTTGTCCTTTCACGACACAATTTTCTGTATTCTTCCATGTTTGTGTTGTGTGGGTTCATGTCAAACTTGTGTTCCACTTTCCCTTCTGCAGCCAACTTCCCTGAAGAAAAGCGATGATTAACATACAGAGACAGGCTCCCATTCACAGATATAAAGAAAACAAATTGATTGATCAAGTAAACTGCGAAACACAAGCATTACAAGCACAAAAGCACCAGAAGAACACAAAAATAGAACTTTCCCTGAAAAGATGTAAAAAAGGAGCCATTGATCTTGAGTACAGTTGAGGATGTATGGGAATATTCTCTGTCAAACATTCACGTTCGCACTAGGTTCAGCAAAAATAAATGCAAAAACGAAATTGCTCCTGTATAAACTACCAAGCATGTTATAGCACCAAAAAAGAGGTCCACGTTATTAAAAGCTGATGCTGTATATGAATATGTTCATTAAGAAAATGCAGAACACAATATTTAGCGTTGAGGCAATTGTCCCCACCCCCACCCAAAAAGGGGGAAATATATAATAAAAACAACAGGAACACCATGGAAAGTTTGTTTCCGCATCCATGTTTATTAGGATTCAAGATGTATTGTTAATGCACCTAACCTGCTCAAGCTCACAACAAATCGCGAATTAGGCCAAGGTTGAGAATAATATTAAGAAATAAAAAGGCTTTACATTCACCACAAATGTACAAAAAAGAAAAATCCAACTGACACTACAAAGCACCGGGAGCTCTCCATACTGCAGAGAAAAGTTCCACTTAGTGTCACCATACCAGTAAATCACATAACACAGCCAATGAACCAAGCACATGTTAACGTATTAAGAATATCACAGAAACAAATTACAAAATCATTTGACCTGCGTTATTTGCTCAGCAATAACCCAGATTATAAAGCTTATATCTTTTCAGAGAACAATATATAACCAACTTGTGACAAACAAATATGCGGTAGAATGATCTGCAACAAACAAAGTTCATGTTTATCCTTTGTATATATGGGTTGTCCTCTGTATATATGTCAAACAAAAACAATAATTGAACTATTCCTCAAATTTAGTCCCCTTCCCAACTGGGTCTAGATAGAACACTAAAATTTCTCATCTAAAATGGATTATTCTGGATTAATTTCTTCTTCTTTTTTTCAAATTATGAAATCCACCATATTCACCTTGAGTTGTCTCGGAGAAAACAGACATGGGTACGAAATCTTTGAACATATTCAGAGAATAGCTTTTTGGCAGGTTTCCAAAGTCATGACCAGCCATCTCCATGTTGAACTGAAGACCAATTAAAACACGATTAGAAGCGCAGAGAGCTGGTTTAATGCCACCCACCACAACCAAAACAAATTTGCGGAAATAAAACTAAAACGGATGGAAGCACAACAATGTTAACATCAGGAAATGCCATGTATCTGAAGACATCCGTATAAGCTAACATGAAATTACAGTTTCACTTGAAACTTTATTTTATACACTAAAAATTGGTGAAGCTTTGTTAGAGAATCGAGGAACTACGGCAATGTAATGTAGTCCTATCAAAGAATTCTGTCAACTTCCAAAGATGGGATATTCAGTATCAAGTGCCGCCAAGTATTGAGGAACAATTAATCAAGATAATGCATTTTCATGCATTACAATTAGCCAACTCCTACATCTTACAACTCAAATCCTATGATAGACTGTGATCACAATACCACAACTTGACAAACTATGAGTATCCACTGATCCAAAAGGAAGTGTATCTATATATAAGATCCATCATCCAATCCCACTTGATAAAATTAGTTAACAAAAAGCTCAGTAACCCAAAATTCAACAATAATTTAAATACAAAATGAAACGTACAGCAACACATTAAACAATTTTGAATAAAACACTAAGTTCAAAAGACTAGTAACCATAAATTCCACAATAAAACGGAACAAAACACTCAAGCACAAATCAATAAAATTAACTGAAAAATAAAAGCTACAATCTTGAAGGAAAAGATGAGTGAGAGCTGAAAGGCAAATTAAACCTGAAGAGAGGAGGGGTCATCGGCGAGGAGAGGATCGAGAGAGACGACGACTTTAGCAACAGGGTGAGAATCTTGAGCGGCCTGAGCTTTTTGCCAAGACTTAGCGACGAATAAAGGACACTTCATTAGCCAGACAGATCTCTCCGCCTTGTCGATGTCGACGGCGCCGCCACTGCTTCCGCCAGTGCCGTTGGTTTCGTCTTCCATCTTTTGCTCCCTTGTTGGCCTTCGTACCGCCTTTTCTGCTAATTTGGATTTGAGTGGGACCCACCAGCAGACCGGCGCTGGTGAAACTTTGATCTGCGCTACAGGAATAAAAGAGTTCGGTTTTTTAGTTGCCTGCCGACCCCTATTTGACCCGGTGCGGTAGCATCTTTGTGAGGGCGGGCCTTTCGACTTTCAGCTTTGTGATTACGGGTTCAAATCGTGTAACAACACATACATATACATATACATATATGTATGTGTTACTTGTTTCTATACACATATATATGTTTGTGTGAGTGTAAGAAAAGGGTCTACCATGAACTTTTGGGTGGTGACAGGGATCGTGCGGGTCGTGTTGGTCATTCAGTGCAACGGGAGCACCGGAAGGAGCACACTATTTGGCGACTGGAGAACTAGTCAGTCTCAGTGAGCAACAGCTTGTGGACGGTGGCCATGAGGTTCGAAATTTCTTGGCGTTCACAAATTTGCGTGGGAGAGTAATGGAAACATGATCTTCCCATGGCTTGAAGGCTGTGAAAGTCAATGGGGAGAAATTAACTTTTGGAGCAAAGGTGAAATCCCTCACCCCGGGTCCATCGTCTCAGTCCCAAGGAGCATGTGTGGAAGATACAAATCAGGAGTTCAAAGGTCTCTTAGATTGGGTGAGATTTTACGCAGTGACCTACACAAAGTGTTCCTCCGCAAACCAGGCCGGAGAAATTAACTTTTGGAGCAAAGGTGAAATCTCTCACCCGGACCTCGCCGTCCCAGTCCCAAAGAGCATGTGTGGAGGATGCAAATCAGGAGCTCAGTGGCCTCTTAGATTGGGTGAGATCTTACGCAGTGATCCACACAAGGTGTTCCCCCGCAAACCAGGCCTTCGGCCTAGCAACATAGGAACACCCACAATGTGCGCGTCCTTGGAATCGAACTCTTGACCTCTTGGAACAAATCTCAATCCGAATAGCAAATGGACTATATCATAGGGGTGGGGAGAAATTAACTTTATTTGCATATCAGATGTTGTGTGTCTATATTGTAGAGGTTGACTTTACTGTAGTATAGTAACTTCCAATGGATTAGTTCTTGGTGGATTGAGGTTGACTTTCCTATGATTTTCTACTGGCAATTGTGATTTTCCTATGTATGTTTGCAGAGACAAGGTGATTTGGGAAAGATTGTAATTCAATTTCTTTTCTCATCTCTCTAGAAGCTTAAGTAAATCTCACTTATGTGAAGTCAGTCAAGGAGGATAGAAATTGTTCTTTGCATCCTTGTTTGTGGTTAGCTCTGATGATTTTCCACCATGACATGTTTGTTTCTCTTATCTATGCTTTGGGAAGTCAATCCTGTGTTAGCTAGGCATAAATGGGACTTATTATACCCATCAAATGCATCAAATTTTGTCCTTCTTTTTCCGCGGTTGGGGGTGTTAAACGAACAGAACAGTTCGCGATATGTTCGAGCTCGATTCGTATTTGATTTAAGTTCGTTCGTCAATTTTACTTAAACAAGCCGAATTCGAACACCTAATCAGGTTCGTTAGCTGAACTGTTCACAAACTATTCGACTCGTTTAAACAGTTATAGTGTTATCGAGCCGAACTCGAATAAAATTTGAAGTTCGTTACAATAAACGAACCAAACTGAACAATTCGTTTGACTAAACGAATCCGAATTCGAAAATCTAATATTCGACTCTGCTCGGTTCATTAACGCCCCTACCCGTGCTGTTCTTTTGGGGGATTTGGGTGTAGGGGAGAACCATTTTTACAAACCTTATGCCTGATCAGTTAGATTAAATATTTCCATAACATGCAGATAGCACAACTTGAGCTTTAACTATTGCCTTTATTTTCAGGTCTCTAATTTCACAGTCATGTGAAGAAAGTTCAAAGTCTGCTTAGTCAATTTGTCAAATCCTCCATTTTCTTTCTCAATTTGGTTTCTGTTTAAGCAAAATTAGGTGTCATTATTTTTGCAGTGCGATTCAGAACGTGGTGTGTGTGACTCTGCCTGTAATGGTGGTCTAATGAACAATGCCTAAGAGTGTATACTCAAAGCAGCAGTGAACGTGAGAAGGATTATCCTTACAATGCCAAAGATCATGGGACATGTAAATCTGACAAGAGCAAAATGTCAGCGAAGGTAGCCAACTTCAGTGTGGTTCCTGTTGATGAAGATCATATCAAATCGCGGCAAACTTGGTGAAGCACGGTCCTCTAGCAGGTAACTAGGGAGCCAGACTTGAGGCAGCTTGGTCGCACGTTTGTGTGTTGCAATGTCATTGATTAGTGGAGTTGATGCAATCGTCTCAATTTTGGTTATTGGTTGTGCATTTATTTACAGTCCATGTCATTGATTCGTGGAGTTGATTCAATCGTCACGATTGTGGTTGTACTTCATATTTATAACACTTTTTGGGTGGTATTATTAGGAATTACATGGATATATGTATATTATTGTCATTTATGCAGGTATATATAAAGCCGGGGGTCTCGATGGAAACAATCTCTATCCTTTGAGATAGAGGTACCGCTTACCCTCCTCAGACTGTAACGATAGCTTTTGCCGTCGTTGGGATATAACTGATGATGATGTATATATCAAATGCAAAATGGAGATCTAAGAGAAGGATTTCTTTATTAGCTTATAAAGCTGAGGCATGAATGCCTCTCTAATCTAGTATTTGTTGTACTCAAGAAGTGTGTATGCCAGTGTCTGCTGTTCAACGTTAATAATGTGGTAGCATGTTTTGGTTCTTATGCATTACTTGATGGCATTCAAAGCATTAAACACAAACAAGAGTACAACAACAACAGCATTACCCCCATTGACTTAGCGGGATATGGGAGGGTCGGATGTACACAACCATACCCATGTGTTTCTTCCTGATGACCTATAATGAAAATTGCGTGTCGATCAAGTGCTACTTAACAATATAAGAAGCGCAACCAATTTAGTAATTTATTTTGCTTTATTCCATCATATTCCAAAGTCAAGGAAGAGTGTGTCCTTAACTCCATTGGAAATGGAAAGATAAACACAAACAAGGGTGGTTTTGGCAAAGGATCTCTAAAAGGAAAAAAGAGGGGGGGGCACCAGCCAGGGGGGTTTAAAGGAAAGGATTCTACAAGGCATTCTTTTCATCTAACAAGTTCCTGTGTCCACCTAAAAGTCTCATTGTAATTACACCATCTTTTAAATCAAATACTACAACAACCATAACCAGTATATTTCAACAACAGCAAAAGTTATCGCTAGGATCTAAGAAGGGTGAAAGACAGATAAACAATACCTCCATCCCAAGCGATAGAGAGTTTGCTTCTAGTGAGAACCCCGACTCTATATGTACCTGTATAGATGACACAATAATAGGAACATAGTGTGTGATAGTGTACTAGTGATGAGATTTAGTAAACTCAAATAAAAAACTTCCGATATTAAAATAACCATAACTGTGTGTATGCACAAATAATGCAAATAATGTGAGAGAAAGACAACAAAAAAGTGCAAATTCAACCTACACGGCAAAGTCAACCAATTTTGATTTCAGAAAAAATATATTCTTGTTAATCCGTTTAGAAACAAACACAAAAGTAAACTACCACAGCAGTGGTATTTAAGAACTTCATTCTCGCTAAGAAGTTGCAAATAGCATGTAGGTATGGCGTAAAAAAGTAACAAAACTTGTACAGAAAATATAACCTTGCGCCGAAACACGTCTAGTCTGCAAAATACATTGTAGTGAGCCACCCACAGTAAGATAGGAGCAAAACCGAAACCTCATACCATTTTCAATGCATCTCCTTCTGGAATCTAAGTTTGACAGAGAGTCAACCGCAATGGCTGAAACTATATATGGTTCTCTACAGCATCCTTCAGTGCCCGTTGGAATAACAGCACGTGAAGTAGCTCCACAATGAGGAAGATAGTCACCTGTAACAGGGGAAACTATTACAATGGAGTAGGACAATGCTGCTAACTTCACCAACACCAAGAACCCAGAATTACCACGTGAACATAAAGAACAGAAACAACAACAACCATATCCAGTATATCCAAACGACAACAAACGCTATTGCTAGGGTCTGAGAAGGGTGAGAGATGGACAAACATAAAGAACAGAAAGGCCTTTGAAAAAACTTTTTTACCTTCATTCTTCACGTCGGTTAATTTTAGACAGGCATGAGCATGAAATCTCATTCCAGTTGAAATTTCATGGGAGAACATAAAATGGACAAGAATAAAGAGAACAGTAAGACAAAAGGACGCACATATTGTTTGTGCAAGGATTTACAAATTATTTAATGTTAGTCGTCTCGCAAGTGTATACCAGCAACCTCAAAACACAGAATTTAGGACACCAATGTAAGATAGAAGATCATCAAAAAAAAAAAAAAAAAAAAAAAAGGATATGTGATAAAAGATGATTTCATTTACTGCATTCCTACCTTCTTCGAAAACAAGGACCAACCTTTCAGTAAAGTAAATGAACCCAAACTGAAACTATCGAACTTGTGAGGGAGAACAGAGAATTCCGGATGCATCGGCCCCGACAACAGCAAGATCACAGATAGTACACAATTCCCCAGAGTGAGATGGAACAAAATGAGCACCACAATATGGGCAAATGACATCCTTCTGACCTCGGTATATTGGGGTGAATGTGGCTGCACAGACCACAAAGGGATTTCTGAAGTCGTAGTTTAGCTGAGAAACATCTTTCATATTCTTCTCAGCGGATTGAAGAATTTTGCGTGCTGTTGAAGCCTGATTCTCTGCCGGATTGGTCTCCAACAGTCGTCTAGCAAAGTTGGCAGCAGTGCTCAGGTTACCAGACTTGAAGCAAAGACTTGCAGCAGTCAATAGAGACAGTCTTAAGTGGGGGAGCTGCAAGTTACAATGGGTGAAGTAGGCAGCCAACTCCTGCTGACGAACAGGATCATCCTTCAATTCTCTCTTCTTTAGTTCCATTTTCAGACCCAAAACATATTCTCTAGCAATGACAATTAGTTCCTTAACTTCATCCACTTCCCTCCGTGACTCAACCACGATGAGAGGAAGTGTATGAAGGATAGACAGAAAAGATCGTAGTGCTTCACTAAATTTTCCACCAGTGGTAAGTTTGTAACTGGCTCTAAGCTTTTCCTCTAGTTGAGAAAAACTAAATACCAGTGCAGGTGGACCTCGCACATTTGAACTTGCTGATTCGGTCCACCCCCTTTCCACTGCTAATGTGATCACTGGTGCAGAAGAAAAGGCAGAGAGGTAACTGTGACTACCAGCGTGAAGATCAGTAAATAGTGGCTTCAAAGGAGTAAAATTCTTTATTCCAAGCTGTCGGCTAAGGAGACGCATTGCAGTATCAAAATTTCCTGCAGCTGCATGTTCAGCAGCAAGAGATGACTTCTGGACCCATATCTGGTTAACGGGCATCCCTGGATTTGGTGCAATAAATATAGAGCCACGTGCATTTGGAGCCGATTTTGGTGTATCTGCATCAGGAGGTAGATCCAGATCCATCTCCCATCCATCTCCATTTTCTTCAGCTCCCACCTCTTCCTCTAACACTGTCTCGATATCTCCATTCAGCAAGTTATCAACCTCTTCGATATCCAAAGGTACCTCCCAATCAACTTCTGTAGTATCATCATCTTCTTGATGTAAAGCTCTGCCACCATCATCGAGGCTGTTTTCAAATATTCCTCTGGTGACCATTAACAAAGGCCAATCACCACTGCATAACAATGGTTTTGGGGGAATCAATAGAGAGGCCTTTTTGTTAGGAAGAGATGGAACATTTCCACCCAATTCTTCCTTAAGACGTTCAGCAACATCATGAAGCCCATGGATTGAAGCTGTGACATAAGCAAGTGGAAAATGCCCAGCGTTCTCCAGAACCTTGACACGCTCTTGAATTTCACCCAGGTACAAGGCATCGTGGAACTGACCCATAACCTCATTTTTAATTTCAGCAATTTTCATCATTTTTGACAGCTTCTCCAAATTCCCAGTAATCAAATAGAGGAAGGATAATCTTTCAAAGTTCTTTGTCTGCTGGTATGCATACTCAACAATACCTGCATTACCCTGACGCAGGGCCTCAACTCCCAGTCTGTACCAATGATCTTTCTCATCAATCTCTTTGGCAGATGCAACAGCTATTTGGATGTTTCCGCTATCAAGAGCTAAGTTAAAGCGTGTACGCTCATCCTTCACAAAATGCAGAGCAACTTCAGGAAAGCCCTTCTGCTGCAGGTATGCAATCATGGCCTGCCCACAGAGTTCTGAATTTCGGATCATGCCCATAACATTGTCAAATCTCTTCTTTAGCAAGGAAAGTTTGAAAATATACTCAGTTGAATCAATAATAAGAGGACGATTTTTCCCATCACGGTCTAAGCAAAATACCGTATTTGCTGAGATCTTTGTAATATATATTGGAGTATCCAAGGTTTTAATAATGCCACTGTCCCCGTTAGGAAGGCAATACTTAATATGGGTCAATGTTGTGTATATGAAAACACCATTCTCATCCCAAGCTCCATTCTTAACACGGATTGTCTCATGAAGAGTGCAACGGTGTACCAGTTTCTTGTCAGCTATAACTATGGAATGCTTGCTAAGCAAAGCAACAGTCTCCATGTCATTTGACCAAACAACATATCTGACAAAAGCAGTTTGAAGGTCGCCAAGAACAACACGCTGCTGAAGGTCAAATATGAACACTTTATCGTCTGCCCGACAAAGTAAGTTTCCGGTGCCTGCATAAAAAATTGCATCTGCTGCGATGGGAAGAGGACTCTTTTTGACAATTTCATTCTTAAGATTCTTCACTAAAACTTGGTTGCTGCTCTTTTCAAGAACAGCAAATCTATTTCGAGCAACAAATACTGCAGAGCCCCCAACACCCCGTTTCGCATCTTGAACTGCATCTCCTCTGCCATGGCTGTCTTTTGGTATTATATAGAGTTCATAAGAACCGCCATCCAAGTCTGAACAAATTAAAGCAGCATTTTCAGTAGGGCTATACGAAAGAGTGCGGGGACCTTGATTCAGGTTGTTAGAGCCAGGCCTGCGAATAGGTATCAACTGGATATCTTTCTGAGTTGGATATTCAAAGACTCTTAGAAAACGGTCTTTTACATAAAGCACAGAGTCTCCGCTAACAGAAAAAGCAGGGCGCTCTCTTTCCAATTTAAACACTATCATGCCACTGTCATGGCCAGCTGCCAATAGGTTCATCTCCGGATGACAGGAAAGGATCCAGAATCTATCATGCTCCCTTCGAAATGTCTGAAGACCGGTCCTCTTTGTAGCATCCCATACTCGAATGCTCTTATCTTCTGAATTAGACACAATGATATCTTGTCTTGAGTGAAAAAGGACACAGGAGACATTGTTTACGTGTCCTCTCAATGTATCAACTTCCCAAGCCTTAGTATCTGCAAACATATCAGTGTACTAAAATTGTCAGGCAGCATAATTGTGCAATTGCACTAGCAATGATCAGACTATCGGTTCAGCTAAAACAATGTCAAAGCAACAACCTGTTTGTGATAATATATAAGCAATAATGATAGCAGAGAACCCCGCTCAACATAATAAATCAATACATATAACTGATAGGCATTTCATTTAAGAGAAGAATGAAGACAAGGTGGTCATCATTGAGCATGTTTCATCTAAAGAACAAGTTGCTGACATCCTAACTAAATCAGTCTCCACCAAGATTTTCCAAGTCTTATCTATTCAAGCTTGGTTGTATGAATATATACAACTAAGCTTGAAGAAGAGTGTAAAAATACATACGCAAAATTGTATAAAATACATTGTACATACATATATACATACTCTCTGAATATTTAGTTTATACACATATATATATGTATAGTGGAAATACACTTGTAGACACTCTATACACTTAAGTTAAATCACTGGTTTAGTGATTAGAACAGTTTAGCCAATAGAAACAAAATAGAATCATTGGCTTACTAGTTGTTGGCAGTTTGAGACCATCTGCTGCCTTCTTTCTTACCCTTGTATAAGGCTTTACTCTTGTACATTTTAAAAACTTGATGAATAATATATTCACAAGTCTCTATAACCTCATGATAAGGAAAAAACGGTTATAGGTTGAGCTAAAAAATTAAAATAATTATTAACTTTTAACTATTGCTGCTTAGAGCAGTCACCAACAAAAACTCAGATGCATATTTGGCACAGTAAACTACTTGAATGGTGTAGATTGCTGCATAAGAATACTATTGGAAATATCCCAAAATCTAAAAAAGGAATATTACTCAGACGAAGGGAGTAAATGGTAGAGTTCTCAAGGATAAATATAAAGGGTCTCCTCTGCAATATCCAAGTGATGAAAATCCAAGACAAAGCGGGGAAAAGAAAAAAGCGAGTGAAACAGCATACCATTCATTCTCCAGATTTTGACTTGTCGATCATCTGCACCAGAGACAATAAGTGGAAGAGTTGGATGGAAAGAAGCCCAGTTCACTCCACGATCATGGCCCTCCAAAACATACTTCACAACAGCATCAACCCTGCCAAAAAAATCTGAATTCATCTGAGTAAGTCGAAGGATGTCATCAGCAGGGGAAACATTTTTCTTCCTCAGAGCACCAATATCCCAAACTCGAACAGTCTGATCCAAAGAGGCTGAAACAATCAAATCCTCCTTAGGATGAAAGGAGGCGCACATTACATAGTGATTGTGCCCAGTCAAGACAGAAATACATGTTCGAGACTGCCAGTTCCAAATTCTGATTGTCTGATCATCGCTTGCACTGACTATCCATGGATACTCATGATGAAACTGAACAGTGCGGATGTAATCAAGATGGCCAAGCAGGGTGAACAGACACCTGTGCAGCTTGTAGTTCCAGACCTTGATTTTATAATCATCCCCTACAGAAGAAACCGACAAGCACATTCTAAATCATAAAGCAGAGATCAAACAAGCAATTACGGATCAGACAAACAAAAAAGACTGAGCTCGAAGAATTTGATTCTGCCTAGTAGAAAATGAGCCTATAAATAGTAGGAGAAGTAAATAAGAAAATAAGCCCCAAAAATAAATAAATTGAATGCAGAAAATACATTATATAAGCAGCAACATATACAGAAATCAAACATGATCTACAAATTCAGCTTATTATTAATAATGCCAAATATAAATAAACAAATGCACAAAAATATGAATTCGACCAAATCACCTCCAGAAACAAAAAGGGGCTGAGATTTGTGGAAATGAACTCCGCGAACAGGACCATCGTGCTCGTCAAACCGATCAATGAGAGTGCCCATACGATAATCCCATAGCTGGATCACCCCACTATGAAGACTAGCCAAGATCCATGGCCTCTTGCTATGAAAGCTCAATCCTTTCACCCGATTACTCTTTGTTTCAAACTTCGTTAACATTTCAGTTATTTCTCAAATCTTTGATTACTGAATTGTTCAAGAAAACACGGTGGGTAACTCACTTGAAGACAAAAGCAAATCGGGAGGGAAATGTCTGAAAATCGAAAAGCCCTAATTGGGATTCTTATAGTAGGAGAGATCTGATTGTTCTTTGGTGAGATCTGGAGGGAATTGGGGGTTTCTATTGACAGAGAGGCGTCAGTGTTCGTTTTTAAGTTGAATTTTTGGGAGTCAGATCAGATGTATACTTTGAAGAGAAAAATATTTGCCTTCCACTAAAGTATAAAATCAGAAATTTGAAATTTATTTGTATAACATTCATTTTTAAGTATAACAGACAGTAATTCTGAAATTTCCATTTCCAATGGAGTGAGATTCTTTTTGATTTTGGAATATGATACAATAAAACAAAATGACTCACTAAATTGTTCGGGTTTCTTCTATTGTAAAGTATCAGTTGATCGATACATCTTGACGCAATTTCATTATGAGTCATCTGAAAACAACCTCTGTGTGTTTCTAACACAAAGGTATAATTGTGTACATCTGACCCCTCTATACTCCGCTATAAGCAGGAGTTTCTAATGCGATGGGGTAATTTTGTTGTTGTGGTGGTTGATAGTAATTCCGAATAGGTTTTTTTTTTTTTTTTGGGTGCTAGAATAGTGATTTATTGATAGTATATATCCTATGAGAGTGCGAGATTCTCTGAGTCCTTACCTATGAATATTGTCCAAATTCATGGCCATTCCAAATGAACTATTAAATGAAACCATGCAGTACTAACAATATTCTTTTGAACAGAGATTCGTAAAGTTTAAGGTTAGATTCACCCAATACACCATTATGTAAAGTTCCATTGAACGTAAATTTTGATTCTAGTAACTTGTCATAAATCAATTTAGATTAGTACAAGTGGAGTAACTAGAATGATACATCTAATTTTTTTTAAGCATGCAACATCTGCCAAATTCACATTCGCTTTTTAGTTGTCGTAATTCGATTGGTTAATAACTAATCATTAAAATGATAACACATTGGTCCTTCACCATCGTATCATAGGAAAATGGCAACGGATGTGCATTCAAGAAAATAGTTCATTATGATCCGAGCTAAGAGTTTGCTAAGTTATTGATTTACATCTACTACGATAGCTCTTTGGAGCTAAGACGGCGGGGGCCTCAGTGTCAGACTATGATGTTTTTGCTCCAAGAAACCTATCAAGACTAGAGTATGACTTTTTGCTCCAATAAACCTAAGTCTAGAGTATGACTTTTTGGTCCATAAAAATAATTCATTGATATTCGAGTTAAATGGTTCCGAGAAGAAATGACAACCCATTCAGCCCATTGGCTTAGTTTGGAAAAGTAATCCGTTAGGAAACAACAGGGAGGACTTGGAGGCCTTGGATTTCGTGATTTGAAGACATCTGCTGCGATGGCAAGGGATCGAGATCCTCTAACCCCCCAGGCTCAATTCCCTTAGGACCGCCTGTCACGTGTCACACAGGGGTGGTGAGGCTGGGTGCGAGTGACCTCCACCCGACATCAACATTCTTCTGTGTGTGCCACGTGTCGCTGGGTCATTTAATACTCCTTAAAGTGGGGTCAGGAGATTTATTCCCCATAGCAAGAGGACTCTTTTTGACAATTTCATTGTTAAGACTCTTCACTAAAACTTGGTTGCTGCTGTTTTCAAGAACAGCAAATCTATTTCGAGCAACAAATACTGCAAAGCCCCCAACACCCCGTTTCGCATCTTGAACTGCATCTCTTCTGCCATGGCTGTCTTTTGGTGTTATATAAAATTCATAAGAGCCTCCATCCAAGTCTGAACAGATTAAAGCAGCATTTTCAGTAGGGCTATAAGAAAGAGTGCAGGGACCTTGATTCAGGTTGTTAGAGCCATGCATGCGAACAGGTATAACTGGACATCTTTCTGAGTTGAATATTCAAAGACCCTTAGAGAACCGTCTTTAACATAAAGATCTGTTTTGATGACCACATTTAATTTTTGTAGTTAGTTGATAGGAAATTTATTGGACAGCATTTTGAAACCCAACTCATATATTTTGAGAACAACAACAATATTAACTTATTGCCTTTATAGACTCCCGCTATGACAAGATATGAGGGGTCGGATGTAAGCAACTATACACATGTATTGGAAACACACAGAGGTTGTTTCCCGATGACCCATAATGATGCGTCAGGCTGTTTCAATCAACTGCTACTTCACAATATAAGAAGCGCGGCCAATTTAGTAAGTCATTTTACTTTATTTCATGTCAATTTTTCAGCTGTCTTTACCACCTTTACCTCTTCCACCCATGCGATCGAACGCACTACGCCACTCGCGGTCCTTTTCTTCATTGCGGCGATCTTCTTTTTTGTAACTAGATCGGCTTTCTTACCGAACTACCTGCTCGGATTCCTTTTTCAATTTGTTTGCCTCTTCACCTTGGGCAAACTGATGGGCCTTCTCCAAGCACTCTCTTAATGTTGTGGGACCCTCCTCGGCCAGCTGAGAGAAGAGGCGACCAGCTCGGAGCACATTGATAAAGGCAGCTGCTTTAACGCTCTCATTTATGTCACTGACCTGCAGTGACTCATTTGAGAAACGTTACATGTATTTTAGCACAGACTCATCTGGACCTTGCCTCAAGGTCATCAAATGCGAAGAGTTCTTTACAAAAGGAGTGTTTGAGACAAACTGGATTTAAACTTCTGCGCCAGTTGCTTAAAAGATCCCACTGACTTTGATGGGAGCTCTTGGAACCATCTTCGGGCCTTTCCCCGCAAATACATAGGGAAAGTTTTATAGCGTAGGGGATCTGGGACATTTTTCAGACTCATCGCATTTTGGAATTGAAAAAGATGATCAGTTGGGTCTGTTGCCCCATCATAAGTATCTATTTTTGGCACCTTGAAGCTATCTGGTGCTAAGTAATCTGCAATATCCCAGGAAAAAGGACTTTCCTAGACTGCCTGCACAAACTCTTGCCTATGCTCTTCATAGTAAGTTCTCGGCCTGCGATGAACTTCATCTTCCTTTGGGATGCTTTTAAGGGGTCGAGACCTTACACTCAGACACTGTCTGTCCATAGGCTCTGACTCCACTGTTGGGGCCTTGAAACTGCGTCTCCTAGCATCCGCCATGAAACCTTTAGGGGGTCTGGAAGATTGGTTCTGTGATAGTTCCTTAGGATGAAGAGAGGATCCTCATCCATATCCTAAACTTCCTTCTGCTTGCCTTTGAGCTGCTCCACTACAGCCTCTAAACTTTCAAATTTTCAGCAACATATTTCATTGCTTTTTCTCGTTCTTCCATTGATATTTCTGGAGTTGGATAATGTTGTTCAGGTTCACGAAAATCCTGTTATGGGATACCTGAGCGAGTAACCATTCGTCGTTGTGGGTTGGATGACTCACCCAACCCCTCACGCTTGCCTCTAGCCATTGTAGAATGTTGGATGTTTCAAAGTTGTTTAGAAATCTTTTACTGGATAGAGGGATACGACGGTTCAAGCCCTCCTTCTAGTGCCAAATGATGAAGCTGGATCTTCACCAAGGATCAGAGATGATCCAAAATAAACGTTGTTAGCTGTTCTTGACTTGTGTATCCAAGATATTTCTTTGATGACCTGCACAGGGAAGCAAAGATCAGAGGTCCCGGGGTTATGACCTCGGGTTAAACTCTCCGACGCTCAAGTCAGTTTGGGTGATTCTCACTGAGATAATTTTATGTTTGAAGAGTTTAAGGTGATCTCACAGTTTTCGTATGGAGATTTCTCTGTATTAGCTCTTGGAGAAGAAAGGTTTCAGAATCCCTTCCTTTTTGCCTCCTCTTTGGCCTTTATCCCTTCCGTTGTTCAAGGTATTTGCCAGTTGATGGGACAGAAACGTGTGTCAGGAGGGCTACTCTGGCCGCTGTAAATGTACTGTGTGACAAGACAGATGCCTGCGAATGTGGCTGCGTCAGTGGTTGAATCTATGACACGTAGGTCAGCCAGCAATAATGATTCTGTACTTAGCCAAGCGATGCTTGACACCTAGAAAGCACTTGCAGGATTGTATTGGTGGGTCCCAGACGGCAGTTGACTTGTCTGAACCTAGCCGAGCTGACGAATACGAGGTTAAGGTTTGAAGCAAACAAAATGCTGAGCCGAGACAGCTTTGAGGCCGAGCAGAACTTGATTCTTTGTGAAGTTATACTGATATTTGAATATATCTGAGGCCGACCAAAAGTAGTTGGTTAACTAACATATTGCTGAGCCGTGGTTACATTGGAGTTCAACTAGGAATATGGCCGAGATGAGCTACTCTCTGTGGTTTGGTCAAAAGTAGCTAAATCTGCCGAGCCATGTTGACTAAGAAATACTTGGATTTGCCTTAGTCATTTTAGATGATTTGCCCAGAATGTTGATGATGGAGGCCGAAGCTGATATCTTCTGGCCGAGATTGACTAGTCAAGTAGCTGAACCTGAACTACGTTGACTGTTTGACTAACTGAAATTTTTTGTCTTATCTGAGCAGGTAGTTTTTGTCTGATCAATGTGTGTCTATATAAAATACGTTTTGAGCTGTTCTTTTTGAGTAAATTGCACCTAGCACCCAAACGTTTGTCACAGAATCCACTTAGCATTTAAACGTTCCGAAACCTCACTTGGCATCCAAACGTGGGCAAAATTGATTCGATTAACACCAGATTACCGGCTGCCACCTTTGACTTTTTAAATTCAACCGTTGACTGACTAATTGGACATTGAATTACCAATTTTACCCCTGAATTTATGCCATTGGCGGTAAAATGGGGCAACCGTCTGATTACCCCCATTTTCCCCTCAGACATTTTCCCTCCCCCTTCGCAATTTCCCTCTTCCCCCTGCGAAGTTTCCCCTGCTCCCCCTGCAAAATTCTCCCTCTCCCCTAGATTTTGTTCTCTTTCATTGCATGTATAGATCTAGTACTTATTTCATAGAGGGTCTGTAGTTTCTGCGGTTTTCCATCAGATTCAGGGTGTGTTGGAGTGATTCGGGCAAGAAGACATGAGTTTAAGGCTACCGAAGAGAAGGAACGAGAGTCATCCCATTTATGGTAAGATTCGAAGCATTTCTGAGTTAAAGCTAATCTTTTCACACAATTTTTAGACATTATCTCGTATTGTATCTTGTTAAGGCCGAAATGTTGGAATTTAATTTTCGTACACTATCAACATTTGCATGCGTACGGATTCTGTGTCTGAAGAACAATTGTTTGTACTATTTTTAAATATTGGTATTGTTTCAATTGTGTTTAGAATGAATTTGCCTAATTTTGTAGTTATTGTATGAAAAGTTATAATCTTCAGGCCCTTTTGGCTAGTTTAGTGGATATAGCATGCAAAGATACTATCTTCATGTCCTTTTGTATTTACCCTGCTGTTTAAGAATACATTCGTTTGGATGCTGCATTTTTTTATACATTTGGCTGTGGCTGTGAACAAATCTTTATTTCACAGCTCCAAATACTGGGCTATTCACACTGGTTATGCATTATGGGGGGGCTGTTGCTGCATTTGCCTAGGGCAAATTATATTGGGGGTGACTGTTTTATATATGATAATGTGGAGGAGGATGAGATATCATTGGTGTATGTGGAGCAAATGTGTGAAGAAAATGGGGTGTTAGGCAAGAAAAAGTACTATATGGTTGAGGGTGAGAAGTTTGTTCAATTAGGAGATGATGGGGCATTATACTGTGCTGCTCAGTCTATTGTGCGTACATCAAGAGTACTTGAACTGTATGTTGAACAGTTAGTTGAGCATGTGAGTAAAACTCCCTTGGAGACTGGTATGCAAAAAGAACAGAGTGTGCATGAGAAAGTGGAGGCCAGTGGTAGGCAGGGAGAATCTGATGGGGATAGTGAGGAAGATGACCACATAGATGAGGAGGTTGTTGAAGGTGATGTCAAGGATAAGGAAGATACAGAGGAGAGTGAGTCTGAATACAATGCTGAGGGACTAGTAGATTCAGATTTGAGTTTCAATGATTATAGTAATGAAGAGGATGTTTCTTTAGTTAGTGAGGGTGAGAATGGTGGGAATGGTGCAGGTGTTAGTGGGGGTGAGGATGGTAGAGATGATACGTGTGTTGGTGAGGGTGGTGAAGGTAAAAATGATGCTTGTGTTAGTGAGTGTGAAGATGGTTTACCTGCAGATAATTACATATCAGATGAAGGGGGTCCTGACATAGCTGATAGTGATGGTGAGGGTCAACCTGCACTTAGGATGTTCAATCCTCATAGAGACATGAACAATCCTGAGTTCTGTTGTGGACTCAGGTTCTCAGATGTTCAGATTTTTAAGGATGCTGTGAAGCAGTACTCAATCAATGTGGGGAGGCCAATTGCTGTAGTTAAGAGTGACAAGGGTAGGTGCGGTGTTAAGTGTAAGAATGATGGCTGTGAATGGTATGTCAGGTTAGGTGTTGACAGGAGACACGGAAATTATGTGATTAGGTCAATGAATTCCACGCATACCTGTAGTTGTTCTGTTAGGAATTGTGCTGTACGGTCAGGAGTGATTGCAAAAAAATACATAGATGAGTTTGCTTCAAACCCAAAATTGAATTTGACACTGTTCAGACAAAAAGTGATGAGGGAGTTGAGGTGCAACGTCAGTAAAAGTCAGGTCTACAGAGCAAAGGAAAAAGCTCTGGATTTAATTAGAGGTATGCAGGAGGATGAGTATAAACTGATATGGCCTTACATTGAGGAGGTGAAAAGGAGTGATCCTAGTGCAACCATGTGTGTTGCAACATGCACCCCCTGTAATGACTCAGAACCAGTGAGAGAAGAAGATGTGTTGTTGAGAGATGCTGGTATACCTCTTGTAGTTGACCAGCCTAGATTTCAAAGGCTATATTGCAGTCTTACTTCGATGAAGCATGGCATGTTGAATGGTAATAGGAAGATATTTGGTATTGATGGCTGTCATCTAAAGTCAAAGTACGGGGGAATGCTGCTCACTGCTGTAGGTATTGACCCAAATAATAACATATACCCCATAGCACATGCAGCAGTTGAAGGTGAGAATAGGGAATCATGGGCCTGGTTCCTTTGGAATTTAAGGACAGACTTGAAGTTGGAGAGTGATTTTGAGTGGACAATTATTTCAGACAAGCAGAAAGGGTTGATCCAAGCTTGTGAGGAGGTGATTCCAAACGCACAACACCGGTTTTGTGCAAGACACTTGCATGGGAACTGGGCTCTTGCTGGGTACAACACAGTTCCATTGAAGAAAGCATTTTATGAGGCTGCGATGGCAACAACTATAGTTGATTTTAAATGTGCAATGAAGAAGATTGATAAGCTTAATCCTGATGCTGCTAAGTGGTTGGAAGACAAACCACCTAATCAATGGAGTAGGTCACACTTCAGTCCAATGGCGAAGTGTGATATGATTTTGAACAATGTTTCTGAAAGTTACAATGCAGTCCTTGTTGAGGCAAGACAAATGCCTATTTTGTCTATGTTTGAATGGATAAGGAAGTATAACATGGTTAGGATTCAAGAGAACAGAGAGAGGGTGCAACACAAGTGGGCAAGTATGAGATTTTGTCCAAGGATTACCGCAAGGTTAGAGAAGAGCAAAGATGAAGCTGCTGATAGTATTCCGTACAAGTCCGACTATAAAAAGTTTCAGTGTCAGCAGTGGGATGGCAGGAGTTATTGTGTTGATTTGAAAGAGCACACGTGTACTTGTGCAAAATGGCAACTGACTGGGATTCCATGCTCTCACGCATGTGCAGCAATTGGCTATGACAGGGAAGACCCATTGGACTATGTTGATGAGTGTTATCTGGTTAGCACATACATGAAAGTGTATGAGTTGCCAATACACCCATGTGTTGGCTTGAAGCAATTACTTGAGGCTGAACAAGAACCTATAGCCCCTCCAAACGTTAAAAGACAAGTTGGAAGGCCAAAGCGGAGTAGGAAGAGATCTGCTGGGGAATCTGACTTAGTTAAGGTTCAACGAACAAAAACAGCGGTGATACACAAATTGAACAGAGTTGGTCAACTGCAAATGTGCAGGACTTGCAAGCAGACAGGGCATAACAAGAGAAGTTGCCCAACACTGTTGGGTGAACAGACGGATGCCCCACATGAGGTAATATTTCACAAATCTAAGAGTAGCCGTATTATTTTGTATTTTATATCATAAGTATTAATTGATGTCTGTAATCTGCGTCCCAGAATGAGAGCCAGATTAGTAGGAGGAAGAGGCAGTTTCAGACATGTAAGATTTGTTGTCAATCCGGGCACAACATGAGAAGTTGTAGACTTCGTGTAGGGTCAACTGTGGCATCTCAGGTGATGCATTTTTCTATTTGATTATTTGTCTGTTTTAATGATTATATGTCTATTTGGTTGATGCTTTTGTTTGTTCTATACAGCCTCCCCCAACTGCGCCAACTGAGCCAACTGCATCATCTGCACCAACTTCGCCCATTACATCATCTGCACCAATTGCCCCATATGGACCAACTGGACCAGCTGCACCAACTGGACCTGCTGCACCGATTGGAAATGCTGCACCAACTGGACCTGCTGCTCCAACTGATTTACCCGTTGAAGTACCAAAGACTTGGCCGCATTACCGGAAAGTCCCAGGGAGTGAGCAACTTCTTCCCAACTTCAAGTACCGTGATGGAAAAGTTTACTTGCCAAACTCACTACTTTCAAAATCCAGGCAGAACATGAATCAAAAGTGATGTTGCTATTGTTTGATGAAAGTTTATGATAACCACAACATTTGTATTTCTTTTGGGTGGAGATGCTTGTTTGTACACACAAGCTTGTTTGATGGCTATGGAAGATCATATTTGATGGGTATATGACTGTGTTAGTAATCATTGTTTTGGGCATTGTTCATATTATTGATTTGCATTTACATTCTATTACAGTGACACAAAGCACCAACAAACAGAGCCAAATAAACAAAACAAAGAGTCCAAATAATGGCTATGGAACATCACATTTCCATTGATAACATTTAATCAACAATATCACCGCATCATCATTCCAAACGCATACAAGACAGTTTATTGATCCGACTTTTCCTCTCCAACTGACCACTACATTGACAGTTTATTGATCAAAATCACCCAACTAAGGATCAAAATACACAAGAGGATCCTACTTTTCCTCTCCAACTGACGTATCTTCATGTTGCAATTCTTTATCTCATCCTCGTACTTATTGCACCTCCTTAGCAACCCCGGTATAATTTGACACGCGCGTTCCCCCATTGGGTCATCCAGCCATTTAAAGAACCCGCATCCTCCAGCCCCATTCTATCAAGAAAAACGAAATAAACAATCACATTGCATACAATTGAGAACTAAACAAACCTTTGCAGAAATATTTCAAATTCACCTTCGTCAATGGACATGCTAGAAACCTACGCCCAGGATTTGCTTTGGTCCATGATGTTTTCTCTTCCATTTTTATACCACAAAAACAGCGGCCTTCCACCCCCAGGTCAGCCCGCAGCCGGCGATTGCCAACAGATGATGAGGTAGACATATCCCAACACAATAGAGAGAGAGAGGAAGAATGAAGAATGCCTATATTTTGGGAGTTATGTGAATTTGTTGGGGATTATTTGAATTGAGGGCTGATTTATGGAAGAAAACGGGCAGGGAATTGAGGGTTAATTTATTGGAGGGAAGTGGATGCCGTTGATTTTGGGGGGAAACCTTGTTTGGCGCTAAAATTTCATGAAACCGGCTGCAGCAGGTCAGCAGCCGGTTTCTGGTGTTAATCGAATCAATTTTGCCCACGTTTGGATGCCAAGTGAGGTTTCGTAACGTTTAAATGCTAAGTGGATTCTGTGACAAAAGTTTGGGTGCTAGGTGCAATTTACTCTGTTCTTTTTGGTTACTGTTTCATTAGGGATGAATCTTGGAGAGTAGTAATAAATTACATGATCTCGTCTCCAATTTTCTTAGAATCAAATTCTCATGTTCAGCTTGATTGATACTACGACAGTGAGTTTCTTAAAATCATGAAAGGGAAAGTTAGAAAACCTTAAAAATGACATATATAAGAATCTTATGTCAATCACGGCGTTTCCTAAGGCTATGGAGGGACTACCTTCATTGTATAGGTTCCCATATAATAAATATTACATGTAGGCTCTATAAGATTGTCTCTTTGAGATATAATTATTATATGATTTATAATTAAATCTTAATTGGTTATTTACGAATAATTATCTTGAAGGGTTATGTCTTTTAAGTCTAAGAGATACAATTCTTCATTAAAGGGGCGTGTCTATTTATCAAGGGATGGCATTCCAAAGGTTATGTTGGACGTACCTTTTGATTGCCTTCAAATATGGATGAATATCATGTCTTTACCCCGGTCACTGGTTTTACTTATCCATCAAAGCAAACATAAAGTGATGATTTGTAGATAGAAACTTATATACAAGGTTGAGATTGTCTACATCAAAGTTGAAGTTTATGCTCATCAAACACGTTTTCGCTCATCGAACCATCGAGAAAGGTACACTTCTGCTAAACATCATCTTATAATTATTGTGAAATGATAGTATAGGTAAAAATATAGATTTCTAAATTCTAAAGAATTATTGCTTCCATGCTCATCAAGTGTTGTGTAACTTTTCTAAATAGTATAAAAAGTTCAGTAGATTGTTTATTTCGTTTATCTACCTGTGGTATATGTTTTCTTTGAAAGGAGTATCTCGAGGACAAAAGAATGCCTGCATAAATCATCCTTTACATTTTGTTAACGGGAAAATATCCTGGTTTTTCCCATGATGAAATCCGTTTGTTCATGTTTTTACATATGTCACTTAACGCGCATATATGATATGGTGTAAATCAATGATGTGTTATAAGAGAAAATGTAAAACTATCCCTTTGCAAGGCTGCCGGTAGAGCACATCTCTCGATTTACATCCCACCTGGCTAAGGGGTCTCTGGTACAAGTGGGAGAGAACCCACTCCCTCATAAAAGAAAATGTCAAACTAGATCTCAAAGAAATAGATCGAGATTCATACTTCTCAAAAGAGTGTATGAAATTTAAAATGTCGTCTCAATAAAAAAGATTTTAATCTTCATATGGTCTGTATTTGACATCTGGACCATGGGCTAGAGATATAAATCATCCTAAAGTAATGATATAAAGATGTAATTTTCATCCTGATTTACATCATCTACAATGCTTTTTGAGACTGGGGCGGTGAGTCTTCCAGGACGAAGGATTTCGTCTTTTGCTCCAAGATGTCATTTCTACACTTCAAATGGAGTTAATGTCCTTCTTTGACTTTGGAATATGATTGAATAAAACAAAACGACTCATTAAATTGGTTGCGCTTCTTATATTGTGAAGTAGCAGTTGATCGACACAGCTTGACGGAATTTTCATTATGGGTCATCGAGAAACAACTCTATGTGTTTCTAACAACATGCGTATGGTTGTGTACATGTGACTCTCATACTTCCTCATACTCCGTAATAGACTGGAGTTTAGTAGACAATGAGATAATATTATTGTTGATTTATGTCATTTCCGCATTGTGAATCAAGTACATGGGTAAAATCATCGGATATGAACTGTTGGTTTCATCTTTGTTGACAGGACATAGAAAAGAGAGGACTTTGATTCCTTTGGCGAGGGTAAAAGGACGGATAAAAAGGCAACCAAAGGACGACACAACACAGAAAGTACTCTATGTTCTTAGAATATATTTTGAGAGCTTTATCTAAATTTTACTACAATTTTATCTAAATCTTTGTTGATACAATTTCTAAATTTTGAATAACAACTAACTATGTTCTGAAGACAATTTTATGGAAATCTTATTTAATGTTTTGAACTTTTGAGCTTTGACATTATAAACTCACTTTATTATTCCCTTAAAGAAAAATCTTCACAATTTTTGTACGTCGTTAATAATTCACCACGTGTCAATATTTGAACTATGCAATATGAGATAAGAAAAATGGTTAATTAACTTAGAATTTACCTTAATTCAAATGAGGACCAATTGGAAAGAGTAATATTTTAAAATACTTCTTATTTGGTTCAACAAGAAGAAGAGAGAATATATAAACTCATAATATTCTCTCATTTTATAATTGGTCCACATAAGAAATGTACATAAAACAACAATAACATTACCACCCTGCCTATGACAGGATATGGAAGGGTCAGATGTACACAACCATACACAGGATAACTCATAACAAAAATTGCGTCAAACATGTCGATGAAATGCTGTTGAAACTTGGGCTTACATGAGTTGAGACCCATATCCACTCAAAACCTTAAGGCAATGGGTGCTGGTACCTCATCCTCATATAAGCCATGCATTTTTCTCAAATTAGCCAATGTGGGATTCTCAACACCCGCCCTCACGTGGCAACGTGACTTGACATACACACGCACCTTTACAACCCGCCCAGCCAGGCATGAACATCTGGACTTAGGTGAGGGGAAACATTAAGCGGCCAACCATGAGCCATGCAAGGGTTGAGTCCACATTTTAAACCTGCTCTGATACCATGTTGAAACTTGAGCTTACATGAGTTGAGGCCCATATCCACTCAAAACCTTAAGGCAATGGGTGGTGGTACCTCATCCTCATATAAGCCATGCATTTTTCTCAAATTAGCCAATGTGGGATTCTCAACAAATGCAAAAAAAAAATGTACCTAAAAAATGTTTTACTGTACCACTCAATCCAAAATTATGTGAGCACGACCCGATGATTATTTTTATGAGCCTAGTGGTGAGTGGTGATTACAGGCTTGGGTATACCCAAAATGGTTTGGAATTCAGGTAGATACGAATATGTAATTGGATTCCCACAGCATAGCTAAAATTGTAGATGACCTGAATTGCCTGATAGGGTGAAGGTGTAACTCAATTAATATCCCGATAACAGATTGCATTTTTAAAAAAAATATGACAGCTGCGATGTGGGAAATGAGAATGCGATTGTTGCTCCAGTTTATACTTAAATGAGTTTAAGCTTCGGATTCTTTATAGACACCCTAGTATTCTCGTACATAAGGTGTTTGAGTACCTGATTTACTTGTTTCACACAACTTCATTTACACCGGAACGGGTTTGAAATTTCGCCTTTTTCTATCTAAAAAACGCAAACGATACTTCTAGAGCATAATTCAGTTGATATTCGGGTTGGTATATTGCTTTAGAAAGCACAGGCTCGAATCACGACACATGTAACGTGGATGCAATACTGATGTCTGAACTAATAATGGCGAAGACATTGTATTCAGCTCAATTAGGTTGTAGGATTGCTGGTTCGGTTTGCAATAGACACATTGCACTGGGTCTCTGGTAAAGCTTACCAACATAAAAGACCGTTAAACTTCTGATTTATATATTCTACAAAACTCCTTAGGGCTGGAGCGACCACGTGGCCCGGGGTATTGGCCTTCGCTCGACCACTGCAACTAGGGCTGTAAACGAGCCGAACAAGCCGAGCATTGTGTTGTTCAAGCTCGGTTCATTTAACTTAGCGAACGAACCGAGCTTGTTCGTTTATTTAAATGAACATATTTAATTGTTCAAGCTTGGTTCGTTTAACTCACGAACAACATTAACGAGCCGAACACCTTAAACGAACGGTGTCACTTACCGAGTTCGAACAGAAAAAAGGTGTTCAAGCTCTGTTCATTAACCTTTTATCCGAGCCGAGCTCGAGTTCGAGCTCGAGCCAAACGAGCCGAACAACCGAACGGTTTGGTTCATTTACAACACCTTTCACGCAATTTGACAAGTCTTTCCATTTTTGGCACCACCGATCTGTCCTAGATGCCCTCTACCTCTCTCCCTCTCTTTTTCATCTCCCAAATTCCAATCTCAACTACCCAAATCGACCATCATATTAGACACTAAATTATAAAAGGACTTTGCAGAAAAGAAGAGATCTAGAAACAGAAGAAGAAAATGGCTCGTGGGAAAATCCAGATCAAGAAAATCGAGAACCGAACCAACAGACAAGTGACTTACTCAAAAAGAAGAAATGGGCTGTTCAAGAAAGCTAATGAGCTAAGTGTTCTTTGTGATGCTAAAGTTTCCATCATAATGCTCTCTGCCAATAGCAAGCTTCATGAATACATCAGTCCCACTACTACGTTCGGTCTCCTCAAATTTTCTATCTTTTGTTTACTTTACATATACTTAACGAAAGTGGAAATTAAGGTGTTTGTTTTTGCTTAATCTTTTTTGCAGTACTAAGCAGTTGCTTGATGAGTATCAGCAAGCTATAGGGGTTGATCTTTGGAACTCCCACTATGAGGTTTAGTGTTTTCTTGCTTTCCCCTTTTGCCCTTTTAATTTTTTCATCCTTTTGCCAATAGGGTTTTGCCTACAGGTGAAACGACGACAACAACATTACCTTATAGTTTTAGAGTCTCTCGACTATGGCAGGGTATGGAGGGACCATATCCATGTGTTAGAAACACACATAGGTTGTTTCCCCATGATCCACAATGATGCGTCAAGCTATGACGATCAACTGCTACTTCACAATATAAGAATCGCATAGTGAGTTATTTTGCTTTATTCCATCATATTTCAATTAGGGTAAAGGTCTAGAGATAGAGTTCTTCATGATGTATTTATGTCTAATAATGAGACATTGTCAAATAAATCAACCTTCTTGGCATACATTTTCTTTTCCACCGTGTAATAAGATGTATCTTGTTACAAGACATTTCTTATGTGTGCACATAATTTTCGTTGCATATAGATGATAGAGCCAATTTACTTATGAGCAGTAGTATATCTTAATGTAACCACTGTTTTCTGACGTCATACATTAGGTAAGTCAGTAGTCAAGGACACATTCTTCATTGATTTTGAAATATAACGGAATAAATCAAAATGACTCACTAAATTGGATGCGCTTCTTATATTGTGAAGTAGCAGTTGATCGACACACCTTGACGCAATTTTCATTATAGGTCATCTAGAAACAACCTCTGTGTGTTTCTAACATATGAGTATGGTTACGTACATCCGACCCCCCATACCACGCCATAGCCGGAGCCTCTAACGTAATAGGTTAATGTTGTTGTTGTAATAGACATTAGAGGTACCATCCTCTTTAGTAAAAGGAAAAAAATACTCATACTTGTATCTATATGTACATATATCATCATCATCATCCGTACCCAATATATACCAACGACATCAAAAGCTATCGTTAGAGTCTGGGGAGGGTAAGTGGTAGTCAGACAATACCTCAATCCCAAGAGATAAAGAGTCTGCTTCCAGTGAGACCCCCGGCTCTATATGTACCTGCATAAATGACATAATAATAGAGATATGATGTGCTAGTGTGTTAGTGAAAGAATTCAAGAAATACAAAGAAGAGGCTTTCGATATTAAAATACACATCACATGTATATGTACATGTAATGCAAAACAACGGTATATACGCGCGTAGATTTGTTTTGTAGATACACATATATGTCTACTATATTTTATCTAACAGCCATGTTGAATGTATAGCCCTTACATATGTTCCAAGACAAGATAGACAGTATCAGGCTAAAGACATGTATTCCCATTATACATGACTTTCTCCCAAGTCTTTGACAAGTTCAGGATATACAGTAGAGACATTTATGTATTCTTGATTCATCTTTATATTTTTATACAAGTTACACATACTTGAGCATACTTTTCCTCTTGTGATCATTATTTTATTTAACCATAGATTATTATATAACGTACTTTACATAACATAGGCATACTTGACTCTGAAAGATGTGAGAGGGCATGCTCTTATACAACCATCCAATTAGGGGAGCAACTCTCCTCATTCCCAAATCTCCCACCTCCTTTCCACTGCCCGCCACGTGGCAGCAGGGGGGAGATGGTGAGGCTAGATCAAAGAGTGAAGAGGAAGAGGTGTATGACGGGGGTGACTGCCACGTGGCGGACAGTGAGAAAAAGAGTGAAGGATTTGGGGATGAGGAGATCTCATCCCCCAATTTAGATATAAGGATGGATGTACTATTATTGACCCATCATTATGAGTAATTGGGAAACAATCTCTGTGCGTTTCTAACACATGAGTATGGTTGCGTACATCCGATCCTTCCTACCCCGCTATAAGCGGAAGCCTCTAAGGCAATGAGTAATGTTGTTGTTGTTGATGGGTGTACTATTACATGAGAAATAAAACTCTCAATCTCCCACTTTTACTCATGACTGTGTTAGATTTTATCTGTTCTTAAAAAATTATTGAGAACTTTCCTTACACACACACATATATATATTTTGGGGTAAGATACTTGTGTATAAAGAAGGCGGGTCTTGGGGCAACTGATAAGCTTGCTGCTCTGTGACCTTGAGGTCACGGGTTCGAGCCGTGGAAACGGGCCTCTTGCACAAAGTGTAGAGAAAGACCGCATACATCAGATTGCGAAGCGATCCGGCCCCTCTGCGGTGCGTAATCGCAGGAGACTAGTGTACCGGGAACGTCTTTTATACTTGTGTATAAAAGGGAAAAAAAAAAGAAGTCAAGCAAAACTAGTACCGCCAATCTTGTAATTTGGCTTCAATTCTTAGTGCTTGTGAGGTTAATAAGATTGGTTTGAGTTGCAGAACATGCAAGGACAATTGAAGCAGCTGAAGGAGGTGAATAGAAACCTTAAAAAAGAAATCAGGTAGTTGCTTTTGCTTCAAATAAATTTTGATTTCCATTTTATTAAAGGAAATTTCACAAGTTTAAATATTTCAATTTATAGACAGATGATGGGCGAAAGCTTGGAGGAACTGAACTATGAGCAGCTAGTCAAACTTATGGAACAAGTAGATGAGTCCCGCAGAGCCATTTATGAGAGGAAGGTTAGGCTCTTGCCATAGCATCTCGTCTCAACTCAGATATGGTAAAAAATATCTATCATGTTTAAGTATAGATCTAAGTACTAAATGTGAACTTATGTTAACTATTTTTAGATCAACAAGATTGAAGCACTGAAAAATTGACATTTAATGATATCAGACCGACAGTACAACGTGAGATTATGCGTTACATTTATGTTAAATATATATACATACATAAAAATATATTGGACATTGTACCACTATCAATTGATATATGTATATCTTTGTTTCCCTAAATTTGAAACTTTTCATAATCTTATATTGACTTTTGTTTTTCAATGCTCATCACAGCTTATAACGATTGATAGACAAATTCAAAACCACAGAAGAAAGGTACTCTTGTTAGATAGACTACAGACTACTTACCTTTGTTCTATCATTATGTTTGTTTTTCTCATGCCATATTCCTCCAACTTTAATCTGTTGTTGCAGTTCAAGAATTGTGAGTATGTGCACCAAAGTCTCATGCTTGGATTGGTAAACACCTGTTTCTTCCCATATTCTAAATTTCCCTTTCTCGTCTTCTTCTTCCAAAGAAAGAATCGCTTTTATTAATCACAAAAGGATATGTACATCAAGACATAACTGTACAAATGCTAGCTAAACAAAACAATAGAGACCTGATTTGCTAGTAATAACCCTTTAACTCGACTCATTACATCTCTCACAAACATTCCTACGGGTGAGAGCCTCTCTTGTGCATTATGTTTCACCTTGGTGTGTGAGTGCCAAATTCCATATGCAACCTCCCAAAACACATAGCGCCACCATAGTTGGATGAAACCATTGCCAAAACCACGTGCAAGGTACCCCTTTCTCGTCTTTTGATTTGAAAGATATTCTTTCATGGGACTATTGGGGAGAAGATGTTTGCTCATCATAAGGTAATTGTAATAACAAATGATGACACTCATATGTCCTCTGCAGACTAATAGACCAGTAAAGAGTAAAGATAATGGGTAGAAACATATATCTTTGCGTTGTTGATGTATCATTTTTGTTTTCACTTTCACGTTGTAATTTTACGTTTTAATCTTGCGTTTGACAAATATTGTTCTAAAAAATTACTAACATGGTTATACATATGAATTGATCTTTCCTGGTAGAATGCAAGACAAGGAGATCCAGATTTTGGTTTCGTTGACAATGGAAGAGACTACAACAATGGAAGAGACTACAATGGTGTATTTGGGTTACCAAATGGACAGCCTAATCTACTTGGCTTGCGCCTTCAACAAAACCAACCTAGTTTTCACAGTGGAGGCCGTTCTGATCTTACCTTTGCTTTAAACTAAGGTTGTCTAGCTATGTATCTATATGTTTTACGAACTCTATGAGACTGGACAGTGAAGATCTTCGGAATTGAATAAAGCCTTTTTGAGACAGATGTTATGTACATGTACATATATACGTGATGTGTATTTTAATATCGAAAGGCCTTTATTTGTATTTCTGAATTTACTCACTAACACACTAGCACAACATATCCCTATTATCATGTCATTTATGCAGGTAGAGCCGGGGGTCTCACTGGAAGCAGACTCTCTATCTCTTGAGATAGAGGTATTGTCTGCCTACCACTTACCCTCCTTAGACCCTAACGATAGCTTTTGCTGTCGTTGGGATATACTGGGTCCTGATGATGATGATGATGAGGAGACAGATGTTATGTATCTTAGTATGCTCCATTTGATGATGCAATCAAGACATGTACCATGGTTACCGACTTCTCATTAGTGTGATTTAGTTGTGGTGTGTGAGGTTCATGAATGTGTGTGAGGATCATGAATGGATTTTTCTGTAGCGTTTTACTTTACAAAACAACAACATTACCCTCATTTCTTTAGAGTCTCTCGTCTATGACGGATACAGGAGTTCGGATGTACGCAACGATACCCATGTGTTAGAAACACACAGATGTTATTTGTCGATGACCTACAATGAAAATTGTTTGCCGATCAACTAATACTTCACAATATAAGAAGAGCAGTCAATTTAGTGAGTTATTTTGCTTTATTCCATCATATTCTAAAGTTAAGGAAAAGTGTGTCCTTAACTCCATTAGAAATTGAAAGAAGTTTTACTTTACAAAGTCCAGTTAAAAAGTTAGCCTTGGCTATAGTGTGAACGTTAAATAAATCATATTTAGATATTTAATACAAATCATAACTACCAATGAAACATCCTTTTTTCTATTCCACTATGAAATCTGATATTCATTATGTTCTAAAAAGATTCAAACACATAATTGTTCGAACATTATTTAAACTCAATTTTGTCAAAATATTTTATAAATTTAAGAACCAACATGTTTTTTCTTACCATAAAAAGGAAATAAGTTATATATAGACTTATGAAACTATTTGGAAAAGAGGATGCCTAATTATTTGGAAATGCATTTCGGGGATTAAAATGATGATTAACAGTGTTGAATGTTTTCTATTTTAAATATTGATAATTTATTATACTAAATTACTACTTCACATGGTTGATATCAAACGAATATAAATATAGCTAAAGTTAAAAACCATGACTGCAGTTATGATTCCACACGTATATACTATTCTATCTGTTTCAAAAATATATCACAGTTGAGTTTTTAATATAACATAAATAATATTATTTTAAAAAATTAACTGTAATAATATCTTTATGACGGACGATGCACAAAGAAAGAAATATAATTATGATTGAAGTTAGGAGAAGAGAGAAAAACAGATGATATCAGAGGAGGCTTATTATGAGTTAAAATATGAAGCCTCCAATTACGTGACACCATGTATACAAAAGAGTCTTTTTTTTTAAAAAGAAAAAAAAGTAAACAACATGCCTTTTATACACGTGGTGCCGCGTGATTGGAGGGCTCATATTTTTACTGAGACCTCTTCACATCTCATCCTGAGGGAAAAAAAAAAGCAAAAGACAACGTTATGCACACGTGGAAGACATGTCATAGTTGGCGGGGTATGTGAAATGAGCTCAGGCGGCGAATTTAAATACCAGGGCAAACACAGTCCGCCGCTTTCTTCCCTATAGGAAGACTACCGGAGCCGGCGAGTGATCACAAAGCTTCCTCTATTTTCTCAATTTTCAACAATCGCCGACATGGGATCCCTAGTTCCGGTTTCCCATTGGCTTCCTCGAGATGATTTGTTGCTCAAACAAGGCATTGAGGTAAAAAATTCATCATGCCTGGTATATCCTTCCGTTATCTCCTTCTAATTCAATTTTGTTTTTCTTTATTAATTTGTTTTTTCTCTAGTAGGAGTAGTTTTCTGTTTAAAAATCGGTTTCGTGTTATATGTTGGTTGATTTACTTGTGAATATTGCTTCTTCTTCTTCTTCTTTGTTTAAAATGTTACTGTAGTTTCGTTGGAACTGGCAATTCATGGAGTCTGTTTCATGAGTTTATGCTTCAAAGAATCTATCTTTTAGTTGTGGAGATAGTTTCTGACATATTATGCTCTCCGATTTGGCATTTGGATATTTTTTGTATTAATAGTCTTTCATATTATCAATGATTCTTTTTGAGACTTTCTAAGTGTAGATTTTTGAGATGACAATCATGAAGAGATAAAAGATTGTTTATATTCATGGACCCAATTCAATTTAGTGGGATCTTTCGTTCACAGTTTTTCCACCAAGTTTTCTAAAACTCTTTGACCCCTTGATTTTTTCTAAGTTCATTTGCTTTCTGTAGTAGTGTTGTGTTGGGAATTGGTTTTGCACTTTATGTTGGGAATTTTCTTGTCTTGCTTTCCTTTTTTTGTTTTTATTTTTGTGTTTCTGTGATTGTAGTGAAACTGGAAATTCGGTGGAGTGTGATTCATGAGTTTATGCTTCAAAGAATATATCTTTTAGCTGTCAAGATACTTAATGTGCTTGGAATGGGCTGATCATGTGTTTTCTCTTGTTGATTTTAAGCGTTTTAAGTTTATGCTAGCTGTTTTTGTGTGTTTTCTACCTCGGTGATTTTTCGGGAGATGAAATTTACCCACAAGGGAGATGGAGTTTTGTTACATTGGAGAGGGGGTGTGTAGAGAATATATAATATAGTGATTGTAGCGTGCTTATAGTTTCACTAGCACTGAAGTAGTCAATGCATCTATTCCTTTTTATGGAAAATATCACAGTAAGATAAGGGTTGCAATTGGTTGCTGCCGTTGTTTTATATTATATGTACATATACGCGTTAGGATTATTTTAATATCAGCAGTTTCCTCTTTGTATTTCCTGAATTACCTCACTAACACACTAGCACATCATATCCGTATTATTGTGCCGTTTATGCAGGTACATATAGAGCTGGGGTTCTCACTGGAAGCAAACTCTCTATCCTTTAGGATAGAGGTATTGTTTGCTGCCCTTTACCCTCTCCAGACCCTAATGATAGCTTTTGCTGTCGTTGGGAAATACTGGGTTCGATTGATTGATTGATTGATTAATTGAGAGGAGAAGCAAGATTTTGGGTTTGTCTTTGTTGAAATTGATGTTTGAACAATATGCAAGTTTTTGAATTCCTTTTTAGTTTCGGTAAGCAGTAAGCCGTATTTGAGTGTTTGTTGGAGGGACTTTGTTATGTTTTGGTTTACAAATCTGTGTGAATGAAAATAAAAATTTCTGGAAAATGTGTGGAGTTAATTATACCAATTTATACTTTTTTAAAAAACAAAGTTTTCTTGCCCCTGCTTTGTTTTTGTGTATCCTGCTGACGGCAAAGTACTTCGATGTTTAAAACCTATACGCAAGTCCAAGCACAGAAGTTGTGTTTCAGCTGTGCTTCTACAAAAATTGGGCTTGTATTATGCTTAACATCATTTTTCTATTTGATCCGAATTGATTTCCCAGACCGTTATTTGGTTATTGCTTCTAAAGATAAGAAAAGCGCAAAGGATACATAACTTGAAGGGTTATGTCAGTTTGCCTATCTGTATGTTTGTTTCTAGAATAGTGGATCAGTTCAAGCTGTTTCTTGCAATATTGTTGATTGAAAGTGTGTAGGGTCCTGATTGGTTTTCATTCTTTTGCTGCTTCAGGATGGCGCTTCTTTGGAATCCCTTGCAAGAGGTGCCAAGAGATTCTCACGGAGATTTACTCTTCAGGAGCTACAAAACCGCTGGTATTCTCTTCTTTATGACCCTGTTGTTTCAGAGGAGGCTTCACTTCACATGTTTCAGTTGGACCCGTATGCGTCTACTGCACAATCAAAATCTCAAAAAGAGGGAAAACATCTGCCAGGAAAGAGAAAAACAGAGAGTGTGCGTAAGCGTTACTATGCCATGCGTAAAAGAATTTGCAATGATCCTTTTGACTTAATGGATATGGATCTTCTGGATGGAACTGGTTATTGTGATCCTGGAGACAGACACGAATCATGTTCTGCGAATTGCTTGACTGGTGACCCATTTTCAAACTTTCTTGATGATCCAAAGCCGGTTTTAGGCAGAAACTGTCAACCCTTTCCAGAATTTCACTCCACTGAGGCAGTTTGTACTGGTGCTGGTGCTTCTGCTGCTGCTTTTCGCGGTGAGATATGCACTGGGGATCATAATAATGTTGGGGATTTCGTCCCAACTGAAGAAAATTTTGATTTAGATGCGAAGCACCCAACAACTTATTGCCAACACTATGATGAAGATACGGATGCTTGTGGATTTGGTTGCGAGGTCCTTCAGACATCAGCTTCAGAGCATAGCACTTCACCTAATTTTGGATACGCTACTGTTCCCGAGGTGCCAAGTTGGAGTCCCATTGAGGGTTTTCCCAATTCTATTTTGGCTGACGCACTTGGAGATGGGGAGCAGCTTGCAACAAAGGAGCCTTTGAATCTTGATGGCGTCCTTTCAAATGAGATGACTTTACCAGGAGATGGGGCTATGTGCTCATCATCTGACTTAAAAGTTCAAATGTCATGTGATAATGGAAGCGGTGCAACTGCAAACGCTGAGGAGTATCTTATAGAGTTGTCAAATTCTTTGCTCAATTGCAGTACAGAGGATGAACTATTATTTGATGGGTCAGACATGATAGATAAGAGTTACATCGAGAACTTAAGCTCACTTTTATTGAATTTTCCAGATGAAAATGATAAACCAAATATAGGTGTATCTGAAACACCAGGTGCTTCAGATAAAGATAATGACTGTGAAACAAATAGTGCTGGACTGAATGGAGAATCTAGTGCCAAGGGGCTCTACGGCCGTGTTGATCATCATGTTGTTGGGAGTTTGGAGACTCAAAAGCTATCATCTGCACTAAAGGTGAATCCTGCATGTCCGGAAATGAGAAATGGAGTTATTTGCTGTGTTTTGAACACAGAGGATACTGAAATTCCGAATAATGACGATGTTTTTCTTCCCTTTCGGATGCCATCAGTGTCTAGTTGTGCTATGGGAGATGCAGAACTAGATATACTTCATAGTCCATTAACCTCTCCTGTCAATATGTTTCCATGTAGTTCAAAAGTTACCAATGGCCCTATAATCAAGGTTGAGCAAAAGAATGGTGATATTTCTTCCAGGTTGACAATACCATCTAGACCCAAAGTTTTTTCTGGCACTCAAATGATAAATCATGCTAAATGTGAGGAGCCTACAAATGAAGGCCCTACTTTTCCAATAAAGGAATCTATGGTTGTAAATGAGCAGCTAAAGATTCTTGATCATGATTCCCATGATCCTCTCATACCAACACGTGGTGAAGTTTCTGATTCCCATCTAAGATTTCAGAAGAGTGGGCCAGGCAGTAACTGGGAGTTAAGTACTTCTGCAACTCAAAAGCATGAAATCTTGCATGCAGAACATCAACGAATTGAAAACAAGACTCCTGAATTAATCACTGACTACCCAGTGTCTGATGAAGAAGAGTTTTCATGTGAAAGCGATGGTGATGTGCCTTATTGTTCTGATGTGGAAGCAATGGTAAATAGTTATTGTAGCTCGAACTGAATGAGTTATTTCTGTAGTATAGTTCTATGTTAAGTTTGACACTTTCATCCTTAATTCACACGTGCAGATCCTTGATATGGATTTGATTCCTGACGACCAGGATTCATATAGCAGCCAGAGAGGTAATCCTCTAGTCCTCAACTCAGTTTTATATTGTAAAAGAAAAAATTTTATTTATTATCTTTTGTAATCTAGATTTAAGTTATTACTAAATTTGTTCCACATTGATCAAAAGAGAAAATCGAAGTGAGAAAATTTACTGATTGAAGTTGTGCCGACTGAAAAAGCTTTTAGTTTATGAAAATTTTCAGCTTCTGGATGGCCCATTTAGCTTTGCCCTGAATGTTAGATAAAATTTTGTGTTGGACCAAAATTTTAAGGTTTTCAACCCTATAAACTGCTTTTCAGTCTCAAGCTACCAGAATGAAGAGGCAAAGAGAATAATCATGAGGCTGGAGCAGGCTGCTGAATCTTATATGCAGAGAATCATGTCAGCTCATGGAGCAATTGCTCTCTTACATGGCCGTTATTCTAAACATTTTATAAAGAAGACCGAGGTAGAAATGTTCCTGCCTTTTCAGCTCTTCTGCCAAAATACAAATTGTTTTATTGCTTCTTGGAGCTTTATATTCTTAAGCTTCATTTTAAATGTGGCATTCAGGTTCTGCTTGGTAGAGCAACTCAAGATGTAAATGTTGACATTAACCTAGGGAGGGAAGCCCATGGAAATAAGATTTCTCGACGGCAGGTACTCCTTTTAAGAGCATAAATTTTGTCAAGAGTGTGTGTGTGTCTGTGTCTGTGTCCTTTTTTTTTTTTTTTTTTTTTTTT